>RJWM01010103.1:0-64867 GCA_004363535.1 Dasyprocta punctata
GTCATGTGTTTTGGGTCTCTAGCAGGACTCTTACATGACATTGCTGTGGGATCCAGGCCCTCGGCTATCCTGGGTCTTAGTGTTGTGGACAGATTCTCCTGCACTTTCTTGTGTATACTTTTGGGTGACTATTATAAAATAATATTACAAACACTGTGTCCTGTAGCAGTTGTTCTCCCTGTAACCCCTGACTACAACAATTGGTATGAGATTAAAGTGAGATGATGAATATGTAGTGTGATCAAAAAATATGGTGAGTGTTTAAATTTTAAAAATTATTACATTAAAAGGATGAGAGTGCTACCAAGAGATCCACCCTCCAAAAGCACATCTCCAGCTGCCCACCTCCAGCTAGCTTCACAGCCTAACAGCATATCAGTGGACTGATACCCTGCTGAGTACAGCACCCTCCTGATCCAGTCATCTATACACAAGTGTTAATCCAGTTAGTTTGGTGATTAAGATTATCTGACACAAAGACAAAAGATAAGTATGTTTAAGATTTTCCTTTCAGAAATCATTGTTGATTTTTAAAAAAATTTCAGTGACATTCTTAGAACTTTTTGCAGTTCTTATGACTGACTTAAGACTGTTGCAATGTTGACCACATTTCACTAACATTGTCTTTAAACTACCCAGCTCCTTTTGAATACAAATGCTTTGTCACTGAGCTTTATTCTCAATCTTCACTATTGAATTAAAGAAACATCAAGTAGCATTTATTGATATATTCTTGTAAGCTACTCATGGGAAGGAGGTAACACCTTAGTATGATAGTAGAAAGATTATGTCTCATGGCTTTATTGGGAAAATGATAAAGATTATGATTTGCATTTTGGCTTCTTTTTTATTTGTTTTTGGTTTTGTTTTTTTGAGATTGGGTCTCACTTTGTAGTGCAGGCTGGCCTTGAACTCACTATGTAGCCCAGGCTGGCCTCAAACTCATGGCAATATGTCTGCCTCAGTCTCCTAGGTGCTGGGATTACAGTGTGCATCACCATGCGTGGCTTGCATTTTGGTATCTTAAAAGTTCTTTACATTGTCATACATTCAAAACTACATTAGTGACTTTTGCATAGTTATTTCATACAACCACAGATATCTATGTATTCGATAAATGTGAGTGTCTGGTATATTCCAGGTAGTAATATGAGTGTTTAATGGTGTTTTGTTTTGTTCTGTTTTGTTTTGTTTTTGGTGCTGGGGGTGGAACCTGGAAATTATGCATGGACCATGAACTCTTACCACTCACCTACACTTCTATCCCCTTTCCCCACCCTATCCCCTTTTTTTGAGATGGGATCTCCCTCACTTGGCCAGACTGGGCTTCAACTTGCAATCCTCCTGCTTCAGCTTCCTGAGTAATTGGGATTACAGACAAGTGCCACCAGTCTACTAGGAGTATGTTTGAAAATAAAAGTGTCTACCCTTATTTAGCAACATTTTGGTGGTGGTGGTGGTGTGTTGAGATTGAAAGGGCAGACAAACCATAGGCACACAAAAAGGAAATTTTATGTAGTAGTAGGTTTCAAGGTAATAAGTACTATGAAAACATGAAAGTAAAACTGAAGGGTTAGGGAAGGAAAGTTGCAATTTAAAATAAGGAGGTGAAGGTAGGCCTCAATTGGGAAGGTAGTATTTGAGTGAAGCTTAAGGAGGTCAAAAAACAGTATTTCAGACAGAAGGAAGTAGTTCAAAGGTTCTGTGTCAAGCGTATACCTCACTTGTTTAAGAAACAAGAGGTCAAAGTTGCTGGAGTAGCTCAAAAGCAGAAAGGTAAACTGGAAATGGGGGGTGGGGGCTTACGACCAAGGGCCATTGTAAGAACTTTGACCTTTGCTCTAAACAAAAAGGGAAGCTATTTAGGTTTTGAGTAACTAGAACTGATCTTACATTTTAACAGAAGTGCTCTGATTGCTGAGTAGACAGTACAGTTGTAAATGGGCAAGGAATAAACAGGAGCACCAATGAGGAAACTGGTGGTCAGAGTGGTAGTACAGGTATTAAGAAGTTGTCAGATTTTGTATATTTTGGAAGTAGATACAGTAGGATGTTCGATAGATTGTATGTGAGGTGTGCAAGAAAAAGGTGTCGAGGGCACAGATCTAAAATTCAGTTTAGGGCATGCTAAATTTGAAATCTATATTAGCTATGCAAGATGTTGAGTCAGTAGTTGAATATAGGCCTCTAGGGTTTGGGGTGAGGCTCTGTGGCAGGTTGTTCACTGTATCTGTTTATCATTTTCCTCGTGGTGTACAAGTAGGCAATGTTTTTCCCTTGCAATTAGGTATGGTCTTATGATTGAATTCTGGCCAGTGGAATAGGAGCACAAATGATGTTAATCAGCTCTAGGTCTGACCCACACAAATATGCTTTATCTTGTTTTCTCTTTCTGAGAGTTGAGATGATTACCAGGGTACACTGAAAGCCACATGATAGATTGTCCATCAGCCTAGGTTCCTGAAGAAATCAATAAACTTCATTGTGTTTGAGTCTTTAATGCCTTGTGGGTATTACAACAGTTAGCCAACCATAAATTTGGGCATTTAGATGGTACTTAAAGGTGGGAGACTGAATGATGATGTGTGCTTCTTAAGGGGTAAAATGAGTGTAGAAAGGAAAATAAAGAGATCTAGGGTTGGTGAAAAGAGGAAAACCTGAGAAAGAACAACCAGTAAGGTCAGATCAAATGAAGAAAGTTTACTAAGAGCAGTCAGTTGTATAAAATGCTACTGTTTAACCAATTAAGATAAAAATTCAAAAATTATCAGCATTAACAAAGTATGCTGATGATCTGCACAAGAGTAAAGCATTGAGGTGGAATGCTCGTGAAGACTCTTTAGACTTGTTTCATTTTGTTTTAGGGAAAGTCTCACTGTGTAGTGCAGGCTGGCCTTGAACTGCTCTATGTAGCCCAACCAGGTCTGCCTTATAAGTGCTGGGATTGCAGGCCTGTGTCACCACACCCAGGACAGGAAAACTTTCTGATTGTAGTGATTTTAGGAGGGAAGGGGAAGCAAAGATTGTGAGTGCTGTGGTTTGGGTGTGGTTTGTCCCCTTCAGGTTCTTGTGCTTGGTCTCCAGTGTGGTAGTATTGAGTGGTGGAACCTTTAAGAGCTAGGTCCTCAGCCTAGGAATGTGGCTCAGTGGTATTTAAAAAGAAAGGAAAGCAAAAAGAGAAAAAAGAGTGTGGATTTTTATAAAAGGAGGCCACATCCACACCTTGGCCCCCTCTGTATGCAGCGACTTCCATTCCTGATTTTCTGCCATGTTGAACCACAACTAGTGGCCCTGACAGTCCTCTGGTGTCATGCTGTTTGGACTATCCAGCCACCAGAGTTGTGAGTCAAATAATCCTTTTCATTTTATAGGTTATCCAGCCGTAGGTCTTCGTTTTTGTTCTTGTTTGGGGGGAGCACAGAAGAAAGTAGGGTCAAAAAAATTTATTTAACGATGAAAAACTTAAGGGCATATAATACTAGAAATGAACCATCACAATAAAAACAGCAGTCTTTTGGGGGGTGATAAGAATTGCTTAAGCAATGCTGGGTGTATTGGCGCATGCCTATAAACCCAGCATTCGGGAGACTGAGGCAGGAGGATCATTGTGAGTTTGAGACTAGCCTGGCTACAAAGTGAGTTCAAGGCCTGCTGGAACTGCTTAACAAGACCCTGTCTCAAAAAGAAAAAAAGAAAAAGGAAAAAATTGCTTAAGCAATAATACTCTGTGGGGACAAGAGGAAAAGTAACTTTGTATACAAATAGAAAGAGTAGTTTTCAGTAGAATACTTTATAATAGGAAAAAAAGCTGAATGAGAAATAATGCTAAATCATTAGATCTGAGTGGTAGAATCTCTTTCTAGTGCCTTCCAATTGCATCATTTTTTTTTTCCTGTGAAGTAGGAAGTTATTGGCCTAAGATGAGTGTTGGGAATATAGTGTGATATGGCTTTTTGTTTTTTCTTGTGTTGCAGAGCTGGGGTATGAACCTGGGGAATGCTGAGCTACAAGGCTATATGGTGTTTTACAGAGAAAAATGAACATGCAAAAGTTGTTTAGTTGCCTGTGAGAGTGAATGGAATAGGGACAGACTGTACAATAGATGGCAATTTTAAGTAATGAGCTCTCTGGACAGCATTGTGAGTCCCCTGCCTTTTTGGTGTGGGTCTTTTGCAGAGTTAAATGTAACTTGCCAAGGCAGTTTAGACACATAGTATGAGTCATTCACATTTTGACTCAAACATAGTATCATTGGGAAATAGAACATAAATTAACTACTTAATGTAGTATCTAGCATTATCCTGCTATGAATTTAAGCTAAATTTGGAAAGATCTGGTAACTGATTTTTTAAAAAAAATTTTCCTCTCTACCTGGCAAGTGCAAGGTCCTGAGTTCAATTCCTGGTACCAAAAAAAATTTTTTTTCCTCATTCTTTCCATATTGAATGTTTATTGTTTTGCAAAATAGCGTCCCTGGCCGGGGGTTTAGCTCAACGGCACAAGTGCCTGCCTGGCAAGCACGAGGTCATGAATTTGATCCCCAGTACAAAATAGCATCCCCATCACTGCAGTCTGACTTTTGTACTGTACAGTGAAGCAGTTACTATGCTGTTTTCTTTTAAATGCTTTCCAAATCTGACTTGTCTTTGATCATGCTTTTCATATTGTCTGCAATCTAAATTCCCACCCTGTTCACACTCCTCAGACTTCCAATTTACCTTGCCTACCATTTATTGTAGGAAGCCTTCCTTAATCTCCTAAGATTTAGCCAGGTGCCTCTGATTTTATCACATGCCAGAGTTTACTTATATCTTTTTTATTTGCTGCATTGTATTATAGTTTTTTTGTTGGTTTCAGCTGCCAGCACTGTTGACTTAGACTTTCTGTGATGATGAAAATGTTCTGTGTTGTCCTAGGTTGTAGACACTAGCTGTATGTATGCAGCTATTGTACACTTACAATTTGCACAGTAGGGCTGAAGAACTAAATTTCAAATTTTATTTCAATTTAAAATTAAATGGTATCAGTGCTAGGCATGGTGGTGCATGCCTGTAATCCCAACACTTGGGAGGCTGAGGCAGGAGTGTTGCCAGCCTGGGCTACATAGTGAGTTCAAGGCCAGCCTGAACTGCATAGCAAGACCCTGCCTCAAAAAACCAAAAACCAAAACAACTACAAAATGTTAAATGATGTCATGTTGCTAACGACTCCCTTGATCAGTGCAATTCTAGACTTTATTTATATATGTATGTGTATATGTTTGTTTATTTACAAGAAAAGGGTCTTCCAGTGTTACCGAGGCTGGCCATAAACTCTTGGATTCAAGTGATTCTTCTACTTCAGCCTCCAGAGTAGTTGGGACTATGGGTGCCTACCACTTCACCCAGCTTTTAAAGCCTTTTAAAGTCCTGTGGAATTTGTATTTTGTCTTTAACAATGGTACTGTATATTGCTAGATAAATAACTGAATTTATTTTCTGGATTAGTTCAGGTGGTTATCAACTCACCTGGGATTTGGCACTTCTCTAAATTTCTCTCTCTATATATATATTTTTTTGTCTTGTCGGTATGGGGGATCAAACTCAAAACCTCGCGCCTGCCAAGCAGATGCTTAAGCCATTGAGCCAAACTCCTAGCCCCTCTAAATTTCTCTTTAACCACAGCTTTCCAGTTTGTTTTCAGAACTGTCTTGGTTTAAGTAGCACTGAGTTCTCAGTCCTGTAAAGTTAGAGGTTTTCTTCCCCTTTAGGACTGGAAAGTTGAGTACTACAAGGTTACTGCAATTGTTTAAGACAGTAATGGTGAACCTTTTACAACTTTCAGTGATTATTAACAGCTCCTGCAGCACACATAGCATAGGTTCACCAACACTGGTCTAAGTAAGGGCTGGCTTGTGGGAAGGAAGGAACTTACAGGCCAAGCTTTGGTTTGTGATAATGAGGATGCACTGTGTGCTTCAACCAGAGCAGTTCTACTGCATGTATTAGTTGAAGTTTTATTTCAGATTTCATTGCAGGGTGGAGCTTCCAAAAATAATTTTGTGTGTGATGATATGGATCTAACTCGAATCTTATACCACTGATCTACATCACTAGCCCCAGAGATAACATTTTTTGACAGGGAACTGGGTATTGAATCCAGGGTGCTCATGCTGAGCTGTATCAGAAGCCCTTTTTTTATTTTTTAATTTGAGGCAGGGTCTTTGCTAAGCTGTCCAGGTAGGTTTTGAACTTGACAGCCTCCTGCCTCAGCCTCCCAGAGTGCTGCAATATTAGGCATGTGCTACCACATCCAGTTGAGATAACACTTTTAATCAAGAAGACAAGGCATGGACACAGCAGTATCTGAGTAAGGGCCAAAGTGGATGATGCAGAACAATGAATGCTGCAGGAGTTCATAAATGAAAGGTTATTTATGGACTATTAAAGACTTGATATAAAATAGTGTTTAACTAGGCAGATAGGGAAAGGAAAAAAGCAATGAAATTGTAAAAGGCAATGGAAATAGAATTCACAAAGAATTAGAATTGAAATACATATGGTATTTTGGGTTAAGGAATAAAATAATCTGATTATAGTTGCAAATTTTATGATACAAAATTTGACTAAAATAGATGGGACAGAGACAAGCCAGTTTGCCCTTCCTGTGAGTCAGCAGAAGCCATGCTGGGTCTAGGAGGAGTACAAGAACCCACTTTGCCCTTCCCATGAGCCACTGAAACCATGCAGGGCCCAGGAAGAGAGAGAAGCCAGTTTACCTTTCCTGTGAACCGACCAGCATGCAGACTAAGAATCAAGAAGTGAGCCGGGCATGATGGCGCACGCCTTTAATCCCAGCACTCGGGAGGCTGAGGTAGGCGGAGCGATGTGAGTTCGAGGCCAGCTTGGGCTACAACACAAGCGCAAGGCTGGCCTGAGCTACATAGTGCGACCCTGCCTCAAAAAACCAGGGCCGGGAGTTTGGCTCAGTGGCTCAAGCGCCTGTCTGGCAGGTGCGAGGTTGTGAGTTCAATCCCCGGTGCCACAAAAAAAAAAAAAAAAAAGAATCAAGAAGTGCCTCCTCACCCCCCATAAGCAACTAGCTGGTTCAGAGGACAGGCTGAGTTGATAGCAACTGTGGTACAGAAGCAACTAAATGCTTGTATTGTTTGATTGACTTTGCAGGCCTGCAGCTATTAGTCTGAGCATCTATTAGGAGGAAAACAGTATGCAATATAGCAAATACAGTGGATTTCCTTTGGTCTTATTTTCGAAATCCAATGTTGTTCTCACTGTTTTGTTCTGATTTATCGTTTTGTTTTATTCAGTGTTCTGTTTTGATTGGTTTTACTCTGTTTTGTTTGATTTGATTTTACTATATCTGATAGTATGGACAACTGTTTTGAAGATAACAAGATATATTATGGTAGCCATTGTTGATTTCTTATCCTATTTTGAAGTTTTATACCACTTTCACTGTTTTGTTTTGATTGGCCTCATTCTGTTTTATTTTGTTAGGTTCTTCAAAATAAAAAAAATAGATGGTACTGAATTGCATAAAAGAATGATATACTGAGAAAATTTGCACTTTCTGATGTATGCAGTGGGGTAAAATCCTTGGAAGTGTTTTGGTTGCTACAAAGATAGGGGAAGAGACATTATTAACATTTAATGAGCAAAGATCATGAAAAGTCAACCAGCCCACAACATTCAGGACAGTCTGCACATTTAAGAGCTGTTCCAAGGAGCTGTATCACTTCAAATGACATCATGGATTTTGATGATGTAGGTTAAAAAAAAAAGTGATCATAATGATCTAAGCTTAGAAATGAACCCTTTTGCTGGGCATGGTGGCACATGTCTGTAATCCCAGGACTTGGTGCCAAAGGCAGGAGTATCGCCATGAGTTCAAGGCCCATCTGTGCTAAAAAGTGAGTTCAAGGGCATCCTGAACTACATAGCAAGACCTTGTCTCAAAAAAAAAAAAAAAAAAAAAATTTAAAAGAAAAGAAAAAAAAAGAAAAAGAAATAAACTCTTTCATGTACAAGGGATTCTTAATACACTTGTATACTAACATTTTCAGGAATTCAGTTATATATATTGGAGGAATATAAAAATTTTTGTTCATAACTTTCTGGAGAATTCACCACTTTAGAACAGCATGTAATTGATGGCAGCATGACAGTATTTGTGACTCACGTACTCTTCCCTGTAAGCTAAACTTGTAACTGTCACAGTCACAGTGATTCTGTGTATAGTATAGATGGAGGTAACTCTCATTATGTTGTTTATTATAGTTGCCTATATACTTTGAAATATTTTATTGTAGTTTATATTTTTTTCATATATTTGGTAAATAGAATCACTAGTTATAGTTGGTATTATATTGGTTTCTAAACTTGTACTTAGGCAGGTTCTCTCTTAATTTTCCCTTAAGATAGTATAGGCAGTGTTGCAAAATAGTTATAAAAAGAGGGAATAAATTTCTGTTTTCTGTAATGGTGGCCTGGGTTAAGATGAACCCTTTTGATGAAAACAGCAAAAATCTTGGAAATGTTGTTTAAAAAAAAAAAAAACTTAAGGAATTGAATAGCCAAACACATAGCAGGGAGCTGCCAGGGCACATACTAGGAGAAAACAAGACCAAAGAAGAAAGAAGAGAATGAAGTAATTACTTTGATATATAGTGAAAATTAGAAAACACCTTTTTACATAAATAGTCTTGGAAAAATTGGGGAAAGTTAATTTAGGCTTTTACTTTATAATGTTGAGAAATTCTGAGAAGATTAAATACAAAATGTAAAACTTCAGGAAAATAATATGAAAATATGTTCTACCTTGTTTCTATCTTGTTTTTATTTGGAGAGGTTGGAAAAGTAAATTTTTTTTTTTTTTAGTAAAGATGACATTGATTCTAAGATTCACCATTATTGATTTTTCTGTCTCTAAAATAGAAGATTGCCAGTGGTCATGAATGCTATTGATTATAAAATGCACTCCAGTATTCACATTTTTCTTATCTGAACATCTTAAAAATAAAGACATAAACTGCTTTTCCTAAACTTCTTTATATTCAGCGAGGTTTGAATTTAGGTTCTTTCCCTAAGTTAGATGCATTTCCATGGTCAGGAGGCAAAGAAAACAGAGATGCTCTCTTTCAACTGGTTGACATGCTTGTGAGATCTGAGTGTTTAGAAGCAGCTGAGGTATGTGCAAACTGACCATTCCAGCATTGCCAGCTTCATGGGTGTGTAAAGGTAGAAGTTCCAGTGGCAACAGCTTTTAGATCTCTTGCTCATGGAGTACATTTTATGTCCTTAGTTCAGTGACTGAGTCCCAGTTCCTAATCCTGTTCTTTTGAGTGACTTTTATGCATCTTGGTTTTTTTTTTCTTTTCTACATCTACTGTTTTTGTTTGTTTGTTTGTTTGTTTGGTCTTTTTGACACAGGGTCTCATTATGCAGTTCAGGCTGGCCTTGAGCTCACTTTGTAGCCCAGGCTGGTCTCAAACTCATAAGGATCTGAGTGCTGGGATTATAGGCATGTGCCGCCACGCCTGGCTCTACATTTACTCTTTTTTTTTTTTTTTGCGGCACCAGGGATCGAACTCACAACCTCGCGCCTCACAGGCGCTTAAGCCACTGAGCCAAACTCCTGGCCCTAGTTTTTTTGAGGCAGAGTCGCACTACGTAGCTCAGGACCATCTTGCACCCAAGCCAGGCCTCCAACTCACATCGCTCCGCCTACCTCAGCCTCCCGAGTGCTGGGATTAAAGGCGTGCGCCACCACGCCCGGCTGCATTTACTCTTGACTGGTAAATTTTTATTGACTTAAGGCAGTGATGGTGAACCAGTCCTATCTTTATCATTTTAATCACTCTTAACTGTATAGTTCAGTGGCTTGAAATACATTCATTATTCTGTATAATAATCACCACTATCTATGCCCAAAGCTTTTTCATCTTTCTGAATAAAAACTGTGTACACTTTAGTCATTAGGAACATACAAGTAAAAAACCACAATGAGCTGGCACTTCACACTTAGTAAGATTACTGTAATTTTTTAAAAAGCAAAATAAGTGTTAGCATATGGAAAACTTGAAACCCTCGTATATGGCTGGTAAAATTATGCAACTATTGTGGAAAACATATTGACAGTTTCTTAAAAAGCTAAACATAGAATTACCCTACAACTCAACAAGTCTAGTCTTAGTAGTCCCAAAAGAATTGAAAACAGATGCTTGAATAGATATTTGTAGGCTAATATTCACTACTACATTATTCGCAACAACCAAAGATAGAAATAACCTGTGCCATTAATAGATGAATAAACAAAATATAATACATATGTCAAATGGAATATTATTTAGCCATAAAAAAGAATGGAGTTCTGATAGATGCTGTAACATGGATGAACCTTTTTTTTTTTTTCGTAGCACGGACGATCGAACTCACAGCTTCGCGCCTGCCAGACAGGCGCTTAAGCCATTGAGCCAAACTCCCAGCCCTAGTTTTTTGAGGCAGGGTCGCACTATGTAGCTCAGACCCATCTTGTGCTCGCGTTGTAGCCCAAGCCGGCCTCAAACTCACAACGCTCTTCCTACCTCAGCCTCCCGAATGCTGGGATTAAAGGCGTGTGCCACCACACCCGGCTATGGATGAACTTTGAAAACATTGTGGTAAGTAAAATAAACCAGACACAAAAAGGCAAGTATTGTATGATTTCTCACATAATGAGTTACATAGAACAGAAAGATAGAACGCAGAAGATAGAATAGGCTTGGAGTGTAGCTGAGGGGTAGAGTACTTGCTTAGGTTGTGTAAGGCCCTGGGTTTAATCCCCTAGAACTGCGAAGAATAAAAAAAAGAAAAGAAAGTAAAGGTTATCAGAGGGAAAGGAGGAGGAAGAAATGGGAATTATTGCTTAGTAGGAGGTCAGAATTTAGTGTCAAATGAACTTGGTCCCACCTCTTGCATAATGCAGAGTTTCCCTCATAGCATTTATTGCTGAATTCTTATGCATTCGGTCAGGTATCCTTAATGATAAGACAGTTCATTCCTTTGTTAAATAACTTTACTCTTAATAAAGATGCTTCCTAGTACAGAGCCCAAATATACCTTCCTTTAATTTCTATCTCTAGATTCTACCTTCACCTTTATTTAATTTTCTGGGACATCACAGGTTTCTACCCCCTCATTATTTGACAGTCAGATACAGATGCAAGCACACCCTTTTAGATATCTCTGGCATGGGTTACTTGCTGTTTGCCTTTGGGTGTAGTCAGCCCTACCCTTTTTGTTTTTCTCTTTTGGTCACTGGTCACTTACTATCTACTTTTACTTAATACTCAATCTTTTCTTTTCTCCCCCTGCCCCTAGTACTGGGGATTGGATTTAGGCCTTTGCACTGAGCTGCAACCCCTATCCCATGTTAGTTTAATTTAGTTTACATCAAGTTAGGTTAGGTTAGTTAAGTTTTAAAATTTTGAGACAGGATTTTGCTAAGTTGTAGAGTTGCCTAGCCTGGGCTCTAACTTGAAGTCTTTCTGCCTCAGCTTCCCAGAGTGCTGTGATTGAAAATGTGAGCTGCCACATCCAGCTAAACTTTACTTCCTTTTTTAGAAAAAATTAGTACATGTTTGCAGTACATAATGATTACATTCACTGTGAAGAGTTGGTATGTGTACGTAACACAATTTGATTCTTTATACTTCCCCTTCTCCTTCCCTTCCTCGTCCGATCTTTCCATATCTTGGTCCCCTTCCCATTTGCAAAAGATCTGTCTCTGTTTCCTATTTTCTGTCATTTATTTTGCTCTTTAAATTATTTGACACAAGAGAAACCATTTGTTATTTAGACTTGTGTGTCTGATTTATTTCACTTAACATTATGGTTTCAAGTTGGACGCTCACTTTCCTACAAATAACTCAAGTTTAACCTTTTTTATGGCAGAGTAGGTGTAGGTGCCATCATGTATAAATGCCACATTTTCTTTATCCATTCATCTGTTGAGGGACATATAGGCTGCTTCCAAGATTTAGTTGTTAGGAATTGTGCTCCTATAAACATGGATATGCACGTTCCACTATAATATGATGCCTTCAAATCTTTCAGGAATATATCTAAAAGGGAAAGAACTGGGTTGAATGGAATTTCTAATTTTAGTTTTATGAGGACTCTCCATACTGATTTCTGTAGTCATTTATACTAGCTTGCATTTCCACCAACAATTTAAACAGGTTTCTTCTTCAGCCTTGCCAGCATTAGTTAGTATCTGGGTTTTTTTGTTGTTATTGTTGTTTGTTGTTTGTTTTTTAGATAGGGTCTCACTATGTAGTTCAGGCTGGCTCTAAACTCACTATGTAGCTCAGGCTGGTCTTGAACTCATGGAGAGCCTCCTGTCACAGCCTCCCAAGTGCTGGGATTATAGATGTGTACCACCACACCTGGCTTGATTTCTTGAGAATGTTGGTGTTAGACCTTCCTTAAAGTTCGTGAGAATTCAGTGGTGAGGCTGTCAGGTCCTGGGCATTTTTTAGTTGCTAAGTTTTTATTATTGCCTCAATTTCATTGCTTGTTATTGGATTGTTCAGAGTTTTTATATCTTCTTGGTTAAATTTTGATTATATATATATATTTAACAATCTATTCATTATTACTGGAATCTCTAATGTAATCAGAGTTTTCAGAGTAGATTACTAGTAATAATCTTTTGAATTTCAACAGTGTCTGTTGTGGTTTTGCCTTTTTCATTTCTAATTGCATTGATATGAGTCTTTTTCTTCTTGGTTAGATTGGCTCACAGTTTTGTCTATTTTGTTCTTTTGATGACCCAACTCTTTTTTTTTAAATTTTATTTTAAAGAAGATCCAACAAAACAAAACAGAACGAAGTCAATCAAAGCAAAGCAGTAGAATTGGTACAGAACATCAAAGCAGGACACTAGGAAAACAATAGCTACTATAGTGTATCTTGTTATCTTCACAATAGTTGTCCATTCCATTAGGTATAGCAAAATCAAACCAAAAACAAAACAGAATAAAACCAATCAAAACAGAATATTGAATAAAGCAAAACAGTGAGAACAATATTGGATTTCAAAGACAAGATAGAAGGAAATCCCCCATATTTGCTACCACCTTGCATACTGTCATCCTCCCAAGAGTTGCTCAGACTGCTGGCCCCAGGCCTGCAAAATCAACCAAACAATATGAACATTTAGTTGCTTTATGTACCTTAATTGCTATCAACTTAGCCAGTTCTCCAAAACAGCAGGTTACTGGCGGGGGTGGGGTGTTGATTCTCAGCCTGTGCTAGGTAGGCTCACAGGAGGTGCTGACTTTTCTCTTCCTGAACCCCTTGCGTCGCTTACAAGGAAAGCTGGCTAGTTGTCTTCTGGTTAGATCTTCCCAGTCCCAGCATGGTGGGTTCTTGGAAGGCACTGATCTTTCTCTTCTTGAAGTCCATGCCGCTTGTGCTGCTTACCAGGAGGGCTGGCTTGGTGTCTTCTGACCCAACTCTTCTAGTCATCAATTCTTTGTATTGTTTTTAGTCTCAATTTCATTAATTTCTCCTCTAACTTTTATAATTTTCTTTTAGAAAGAAATTGGATTTGAATTGTTCATTAGGTTATTTATTTGGGCTTATTCTGTTTTTCTGATGTAGGCAATCACAGCTATAAACTTCCCTCTTAGGAGGGCTTTCATTGTGTCCTGTAGGTTCTGGTATGCTGCACTCGCATTGTCCTTTGATTCTAGAACTGTCTAATTTATTCTGTGATCCATCAATTATCGTTCAACAGAATCTGTTCTTTCAGTGGTCAGGCAACCTCCTGAGCTATAGTATCACCCCAGCATTTCTATTTGTCTCTTAGGTATCTTAACTCGAGTATCTGACTAACAAAGTCAGCAAGTGCTAAACTGAATTAGTTCTTACCCTTTAAATTACATCTGCCTTTTTTCTTGTAATACTCTCCATTTATACTGTATGCCCTAGGGCATTTCTATCTTCTTGTTTTTCCTGTGCAGTAATCTGCAAATCCTTTTGATTTCTCTGTGCAATAATATTTCTTTTCTTTCTCCCATTACTCTAATTTAGAACCTGATTACTTCTTTCCAAGATTGTGATATTAGTCTCCTTTTATTTTTGTCTTGTCGTTAGTTACTTCCATTTTCGATTCACTGCATATACTGGCAAGTAAATCTTCTTAAACCCCAGCATAGCTTTGGTCATTTCACTGCCTTGTTCAAAAGTACTTGCAAACACTTGTTGTCTACAAATTACAGTTTTTTCACCTTGGCATTCAAAACCCTATTGATTTAATAACAGCAGCCCTACTTCCTTCTGCCCTTTTTCTTATATTTTACTAATGGGACAGACCTATAATAACTTCAGAGTTTAGAACATACCGATCCCTGCTGTGCTTTATTTCCTTTTTTTTTTTTTCTGCTTCTGTTTTTTTGTTGTTTTGTCAGTTCTGATTTGCCTGAAATGCCCAAATCTTTCCTTCTCTCATGTGTCTCTGCAGTACATTCTGCTCTGTTTTCCATGAGGCTTCCCAATCTTTTTAGGTATGACAGTGCAGTAGAAAATAAGTGGATGTGATTTTGGACATATTTACATTTATTTGAGAATTTTTCCGCTATGGGAATTGGGAGGAGGCTACTCATCAAGGAGACAAAAGCCAGGGTGGTGGTGCACCCCTTTAATCCCAGCACTCGGGAGGCTGAGGTAGGAGGAGCGTTGTGAGTTCTAGGCCAGTTTGGACCCTGTCTCAAAAAACTAGGGCCGGGAGTTTGACTCAGTGGCTTAATTAAGCACCTGTCTGGCAGGTGCAAGGTTGTGAGTTCAATTCCTGGTGCCACACACACACACAAAGACAAAGCACATCCTTCCGTGAACT
This sequence comes from Dasyprocta punctata, assembly GCA_004363535.1. Taxonomy (NCBI): domain Eukaryota; kingdom Metazoa; phylum Chordata; class Mammalia; order Rodentia; family Dasyproctidae; genus Dasyprocta; species Dasyprocta punctata. The sequence continues at coordinate 14,881 of RJWM01010103.1, forward strand.
GGCTCTGCCATAGGAATCGGGAGGAGACTACTCAGCAAGAAGCCCAGTGTGAGAGCTGGGAAGCCAGAAGAGACTCCCACTCCCACCCCTTCCCCATCCCCCTGCTAAGCAACTGGTTGATTTGAAGCTCTCAGGGTGAAATGATAGCAACTGAGGTGAAAGAAATACTTTGATGCTTAGGTTGTTTGATTGATTTTGGAGGCCTGGGGCTGGTGGTCTGTGCATCCATTTGGAGGATGGTCTACATTGTGGCAACTGCGGGGGATTTACTTCTGCCTTGTTTTTGAAATCCAGTGTTTTGTTTCATTTTGTTTTATTCCTGTTTCTGGTAACCTGAGCAAATATTTGGAAGATGACAATATGCAGTTTAACAACTATTGTTAAATTACTATCATCTTGTTTTGAAAACCTGTATCACTGTTGTTTTTTGTTGTTGTTGTTGCTGTCTTTGCTTTTATTGTTGTTTTTTAAGTTTGTATCTTGATTTTTCTATTTTTTCTTTCTTCTCTTTAAAATAAAAACGTTTTCCCTGTTCTTGTCTAGGTAATAAGAAAAAAAGACCACATCTTTTTTATCCATTCTTTGATTGATGGGCATTTAGGTTGTTTCCAAGATCTAGTTATTGCAAATTGTGCTGCTATAAACATGGGTGTACATATATTGCCACAATATGATGTTTTTAATTCTTCTGGGAAGATACCCAGAAGGGGAATAACTGGGTCGAATGGGACCTCCAATCCTAGTTTTTTTGAGGAATCTCCACACTGATTTCCCCAGTGGTTGCACCATTCTACACTCCCACCAACAGTGGAGAAGGGTTCCTTTTTCCCCCATACTCCCTCCAGCATTTGTTATTGGTTGATTTCTTGATGATAGCCATTCTTTCCAGAGTGAAATCTCAGCATTGTTTTAATTTGCATCTCTTGAATGACCAGTGATATTGAACATTTTTTCATATATTTATTTGCTATTTGTGTTTCTTCATCTGAGAAGTGTGTGTTCACCTCAGACACCCATTTTTGGATTCAGTCTTTAAATTTGGGAAGTCTAGTTTTTTTTTTTAATTCTTTATTCTTGATAGTAATCCTTTTGAGGAACAGCTGGCAAACATTTTTTTCCATGTTGTAGGTTGTCTCTACACTGTTGGTAGTTTTTCTTGCTGCGCAAAAGCTTTTTAATGAGATGAGATCCCAGTTTTTCATTCTTTGTGGTAGTTTCTGCACAGTGTCCTTGAAGATGTTGCCTACACCAATGTCTTCAAGAGTTTTACCTATTCTACCAGAAGATTTAATGTTTCTGTTTTAAGATTTAGATCTTTGATCCATTTCGAATTTAGTTTAGTGCATGGTGAAAGATATGGGTCCAATTTTAATCTTGAGCACATGGAAAGCCAGTTTTTCAAGCACCATCTATTAAAGAGACTGTCTTTCTCCAGTGAATGTTTTTGGCACCTTTGTCAAAGATAAGGTGGCTTAGAGTGTCTGGAATTGTTTCTGCATCTTCTTCTATTCCATTGATCTTTGGGTCTGTTTTTTTGCCAGTACCACACTGTTTTTATCACGGTAGCTTTATAGTGTAATTTCAAGTCAGGAATTGTGATGCTCCCTGTCTTGCTTTTCTTGCCCAAGACTGCCTTTGCTGTTTTAGGTCTCTTCTGGTTCCAGATGAATTTTAGGATTGTTTTCTCTAATTCTGTGAAATACACTATTGGAATTTTGATTGTAATTGCATTAAGTCTGTATAACAGGTTTGGAAGTGTGGCCATTTTCATTATATTCCTTCTTCCTACCCAAGAACAGGGGATATCTCTCCATTGTCTAGTATTGTCTTCAATCTCCTTTTTCAGAGTATGGTAGTTTTCAATGTAGAGGTCTTTTACCTCCTTTGTTAGATTGATTCCTAGGTATTTCTTTTTTTGTTTTGTTTTGTTTTGGATGCTATTGTGAAAGGTGTTGTTTCCCTGATTTTTCCCTGAGTTGTAATTTATGTACAGGAATACTATTGATTTTTGAGTGTTGACTTTGTATCCAGCTATGCTACTGAATTTGCTTTTGTTTTTTGTTTGTTCGTTTGTTTTGTTTGGTCTTTTTTTGAGACAGGCTTTCCCTATGCACTTTAGGCTGGACTTGAACTCACTTTGTAGGCCAGGCTGACCTGGAACTTGCAGTGATCCTCCTGCTTCAGCCTCCCAAGTACTAGGATTATAGGTGTGCGCTACCATGCCCAGCTGAATTTGCTTATTAAATCTACCAGTTTTGTAGTGGAGTTTTTGGGGTCTTCTGTGTAAGGTATCATGTCATCTACAAATACTGATAATTTAACTTCTTCCTTTCCTGTCTTTATTCATTTTATTTCTTTCTCTTGTCTAATTGCTCTGGCTAAAGTTTCCAGGCCGTGGTGTTTCTTAGGGATAGATCTTTGACTACTGTTAGTTTCTTCCATACCTAATGCCCTAGTTAGATTTTCTGTTCTTTTTTGAGTTAACTTTGGTAACTTACATTTTTACAAAAATTATGTTGAAATCAAAATACACTTTGAATTTATTGATTTCACCTTAAAATTTTATTTTGTCTTAGAACTTGATCTTTATCTGTTGTCATTTTACTTTCTTGATTCCTAACGTTCTTTCCCTTTTCTTCCCCATCTTGTTTCCCCTCTCCCCTGCTTTGTTGTGCTGGGCATTGAACCCAAGGCTTGTGCATTATAGGCAGATACTAAGCACTGAGGTATTTTCTTTATTGAAAACTTTCCGGGGAATGATTGATACTAATTTCTTTGAAGAATCAGTCCTTAGTTTAATATCCTGGTTTTCTTGAGGGTGTTGGTAATATGGGGCATGAATATAATCAAAATATACAGATTGGAGCTTCCGCCTTAATGTGAAACTAAGGGAATGATGGAGAAATAAAGATGTTATGAACCCCTAAAAAGTGTATTTTCTGGACTGGGGATTTAGCTCAGCGGTGTAAGCACCTGCCTGGCAAGCATGAGGTCATGAGTTCGATCTGCAGTACCAAAAAAAGAAAAAGTAAAGTATATTTTCTTTTACTTTAGGGTTTTTGTTGTTTTAGCTCTGAATCAATGTTTTCAATTTTTTAACCTATCATTTTTTTAAAAAATACATTGCTTTAGTTCTAATATCACTGTGTAGTGTTTTCATTATTAATCATTTTTAATATTTTACTGTCAGTTGTGCATTTGTCTTTAATTTGGGAGTTATTTGGAAGCTATGCTTTTTAAAAAATTCCCAGTGGTTGGAATCAGTTTGTTGTTGTTGTTGTTTTCTCGTTGTGCTTGTTGTTGTGTGTACTTTTCCAGGTATGAATTTTTTCCTTATTTATAATTTATCTTATGGTTGAAGGAGGTTGTTAGAGTCTTTTGGCGCAATAGATAAGCAGAAGGACAGAGAAAGTAGTCATTTATTGATGATGCAGAGAGGAGCCTCCTACGGGTTACAGAGAGGCAGAGCATTACATGACCTCTGATCAGAAGTGGCGCATGGGGCGGGCATTGATGACATGCATGGAACTGGTTGGAATTTTTTCACGTGTAAATGGGAAAGTAACAATTTGGGCTGACGGGAAAGAAGGAGGGGGTGGTCATGGGGGTAAGCCTTTCCGCTTTGCCCTTCCACCATAATTGTACAATAATTTATACTAGGGCAAGAACCTTTCAGAGGTGATTTATAAATGTCCACATTTTGGCATTTCTGTCACTTCTTAGTCTTTTGGCTAAGATCAAGTATCTATTCTTACTAGTTTAATTTTGACATGTCTGAAATTTTCTGTATGGTCTAATACATGGTCAGTTTTTTAAATACTCATCTTTAATACTCTCTTCCTCCCCCAAAATTGTCGTAATTGTAATTCATTATATTACATTACAATATAATTCACATGCCATAAAGTTCAGCATTCTAAAATGTACACTTCAGCAGATTCTAGGTTATTTTTGCAAGGTTATTTTTGCAAGGTTGTGTATACATTACCAACTCCAAAATATTTTCATTATTCCAAAAAGAAATACCGTTTCCATTAGTAGTCACTCCCCATTCTCCTCCCCAACTCCAGGCAACCACTGTTCTTCCCAGCTCTATAGATTTTCCTATTCTGGACATTTTATATAAAGGACATCATGTTATATATGACTTTTAATGAATGGCTTCATTCATTTAGCGTAATGTTTTCAAAGTTTATCCATGCACTATGGCATGTGTCAGACCTTTTTTTTTCTTAATTGAGATGAAAATTACATAACATAGAATAAGCTATTTTAAGTGAACAATTCAGTTAGGACAAATTTGTGTTTCTAGCCAGACCTCTTGCTTAATTCTACATTCGTACATCTAGCTCTGTTGTGTGTGTGTGTGTGTGTGTGTGTGTGTGTGTGTGTGTGTGTGTGTGTTTGTTTTTTAATGTTTCTACTCTGGTTGTTTGACAGATCTCTCAGAATGTTTAAAATAAAATTCCTTATTCTGCATCTTGTCTCCTTATCCCCATAAAATAAATTACAGTAAATCCAAGATGTGACACATCTTACCACTTCTGCCGCTCTGTGTTACAGGCTTTCACTTTACAGTCATTTCATATTTTTCACTGGACAGTCATTTCCTGTCTGGTTTCTTTACATCTACCTTTGCTCCCATGATGGTCCATTTTCAACATGGCAGCCAGAGTGATGCTTTAAAAACATAAGTGATTACATGGTTTTCTTTATAAAAATGGGTTTAGGGAAGCAGGGAAAGAAGAGTGCTCATATATCATACAAGTCATTCATTTAAAGTTTGCAATTCAAACAGCGAGTTGTATTAACAGCCATCACCAAAATTAATTTTAGAATATTGTCTCCCCAAAAAGAAACCCTACACCTCTTAGCCACCATCCCTGATCCTTATATATTCCATCCATTCCTAGGCAATTACTAATCTAATGTCTGTGTATAGATTTCCCTAGTCTAGACATTATATATAAAGTGGAGATCATACAATATCTAGTCATTTGTAATTAGCTTCTTTCCCTTAATGTAGTGTTTTCAAAGTTTGTTCATGTTGTATATGTATCAGTATTTTATTTCCTTGTATTGCCAAGTAAAATTCTGTTGAATAGATACATTTATTAGCTGATAAATGTTCAGAGTGTTTTCACTTTTGAGCTTTTATGAATCGTGCTATTACGAACATTCAGGTACCTATTTTTGTGTGTTCTCTCGTGTGTTTCTGTTCTGTACCTCTAACACATTTTGTTAATTTTCTATTGTTTAAAAAAGCATATTGCTTCAGGCATTTTTTTGAGTCTATGAGCAGGCCATTGCGGCTGCACTGAGCTTGGCTGGGCTCAATCATGTGCCAGTGTAGTTCTAGGTAGCTGGCTCTTCTAGGATGGCCTTGAGTGGCACAGTATGGTTCTAGTATGCTAACCCAGGCATTTTTTTCACCAGGGCAGAGGCAAAGAGAAGTGAAGTTCACTTGTGCATGATAGTGAGAATAAGTGCATATTTGCATTTTAAGTCTCTGTATCATGTTTGCAAACAATGACATTATAGTATATTGCAAGAGCAAGTCACTTGGAGCAGAGTTGCAGAGTAAGAAAAGCACCTATTGAGAACACATTGATTGGCATCATTAATGCAGTCAGTGTTTCACACATCAGTTTTTCTCCTATCCTGATGCCTTTGGCCTTTGTTTCCCTGTTTGGGTTAATTTCCTCTTTCATACTTACATGGCAAACTTGCTTCCCTTTTGTATATCATCTTACCAGTGACATACTACAGAATTAATAGCCACCTGCCTGTCGCCTGCTTACTGTCTCTGTTTTTCTCTATAACTGTTTATCACCACTTGACATATGTTCTGTTTAGTGCTTATCTTCCCTTAAATAGAATGTGTACTGTATTTTTTTTCATTTAATTACACTATCTTTACTTCCCAGACCTTGGCACTCATTAAATAGTATTTGTTGAATGAAAGAATGAATCCATACTGATTCATTTAACCTAAATTACTTCAAAGTTCTAACCTACCTTTATGCTATAGAATGTGTAATGTGTCCGTTGCTCTTGGTTGCATATTTAATGATGGAGTATTTCTTTTCAGAGAGACACATGGAAACTATGCAATGTAAGAGTAATTCTACCACTTACTAGTTGTCTGACATGGTTCAAGTCTTTTACCTTCTCGTTTACTCATCTGTGAAATAGGAATAATAGCTGGAGATATATAGCTCAATGGCATAAGTGCCTGCCTGGCAAGTGCAAGGTCCTGAGTTTGATTCCTGAGACCAAAAAAAAAAAAAAAAAAAAAAAAAAAAAAAAAAAAAAAAAAAAAAAAAAAAAAAAAAAAAAAAAAAAAAAAGAAAGAAAAAAAAAAAAAGAAAAGAAAGGAAAAGAAAGAAAAAAAGAAACAGGAATGATAAATATCTACCTCATAGAGTTGTTAGGAAGAGCTAAATGAATTAAAATAGACAAAGTACATAAATAGTGACTGGTACAAGGTAGGCATACTTAAAATTTGGTACATGTTGCATAGTTTTCCTAGCATCTATTTGTTATTTTGAGTGTATGGCACAGGTAAAAGGGGTTTGAACTCTGGAGAGATTGTACATTAATGGAGAAATTGTAAAATTTTTGGAAACTATTTTTCGAAGAGGAAAGCAAAGCAAATGGAAGAGCCAGATTTTTCGAACTGAGTATATAATAATATTGTATCTTTAAAATATTCACAAGCCGGGCGTGGTGGCGCACACCCTTAATCCCAGCACTCGGGAGGCTGAGGTAAGAGGAGCGTTGTGAGTTCGAAGCCAGCTTGGGCTACAACGCGAGCGCAAGGCCGGCCTGAGCTACATAGTGCGACCCTGCCTCAAAAAAACCAGGGTCGGGAGTTTGGCTCAGTTCCTTAAGCGCCTGCCCTGGCAGGCGCGAGGTTGTGAGTTCAATCCCCGGTGCCGCAAAAAAAATAAATAAATAAAATAAAATAAAATAAAATATTCACATAAGGGCCAAGAGTTTGGCTCAGTGGCTTAAGCGCCTGCCTGGCAGGTGCAGGTTGTAAGTTCAATCCCTGTTTCCACAAAAAATAAATAAATAAATAAAGTATTCACATATAGTAAAGTGCTCTTTACACAATACTTTATTTCAGCGTTTACTAAAAACAAAATAGGAAAAACTATTGAGCACACATTTTAATGCTGTCTTTCTTGAGAATCTTGTAAGTACCGTTCAAGATGCATGAGGAGGAGAAAATTGACCATTTAGACATTCCTCAGGACCTCAGGACTTAATTTTCTCAAGGAACTACAGTTGAGAAAAACTACAATATCTTGACTAAAGTGACTTCTACTTCTGTGGCCTTAGCTGTACTCTACTACAGCACTTCTCTGTCAGTTGAACTGTCTTGAATGTGATTTTATCAATTTCCTTTGAGCTTACAGTATAGAATTTTTAGTATTTTTATGTAGGCAGCACCTAAAAACTACCTGATTCATGGTAGCCAGTAAACCTGGTGCTAGAAGTAATACAGTGATGAATATGATGTATGTAGATTCCAACTCCACAGAAGTCACAGGTCCTAATAAATAATTATCCCAGTTATTTGTGACAGTGTTTTGTCATGAATTTTTAATTTGTGATGATAGGAAGTGGTCTGGAATGGTAAACTAGAGATTTGGAGAACTAAGAGACCTGAGACAGAAGGGTACAGTAGAGAAGATTATGACTGGGAGTTGTTCCAAAGGCAAGTATGACACACTGTTAACATGAAAGTCATGAGTTTGGACTGCTTTTATTGTTTTGCATGATATGGACCTATGTTTTCACTCAATTTAAATCCTCCAAATACAGGTCCGTTCAATTTAGTACTGCATATATGACAAATATTCGATCAATTTCTTGAGGACTTTTCTGAATTGTGGTGAGCAGCTGAATTTAAAGTTAGGTAAATTTACTGGGTGACTTTGGGTAGTTTATGACAGTGTGGACATTATCAGCTTGTACTGCTGGTTTTTTCCTTCCTAAGATCCTTGAAACAGTAGGATTTACTTGCTCTTAATTGGTCAGAAAAAAACATTTTTGATCCTTTTAATCAACTTTAGATCATTTTGGGTAAATACCAAAGTACTTAAAGCTAGAATATGTTCTGCTTATTGAGTTCATGAATGCCACTTTCCTATTTTTGTTTCTCACACTATCTGGCAAAAGAATTGTGGAACTGTGATCAACTAATTCCTAAATCCTCAATCTCTCCTTTAAACCTTAAAAACGTTCTGGCTCTTGATTACAGTACTTCACCTTCTCTTTTTGCAGTTTCTTCACAGCCAAAGACTTGAGGACAAAGATATTTGTAACGAGTAACTATAAAAATTACTAATATCAGGGGGAAAAGGGGAAATTGCAGGAATTAAAAAGAATAAAGATGTGCTATGTACACATACCAACCACCCACGGTGAATGTAATGTACTACAAACAGGTGCTAATAAAATTTTTTAAAATTACCTCTTTACACTTTAATAAATCCCCTGCTTCACTGTATGGGCCTGTCAGAATACCAATTACCCATTATTTCTGCCTGCATCTACACAGTTTTATGTACTGCATTACATTATTCCAGAAATCAAAACAATATCAATTGATCTGCTTCTGCACTTTCCCTATAAAGAGTGCATTTTCACTCACTGCTCACTTTCTATAGCTCCACTCTCATCTTTGGGATGTACTTTAAACTTTACTGAGAAATAGGCAGCTGTCATCATCTTTTCATCACCATGCTACAAACCTATCTATATCTCTACAAGTAATTTTCTTTTCATTTGTTATCAAAAACCATCCCTGACAGTCTAGTTCCTCTACTTGTGACTCAGATTTTATCTCTGGTGGTCATCTCTAAGGCTTCTTTCCTGCACTTAATATCTCTCTTCCCTTTCATCAATTTCTCTTCCTTTACTGGATTTTCCCTTCAGTCACAAATGTACTGTTATGTTCCAACTCTGCTGTTCTTGCAAGTGTACGTTAGTATTAATGACCACCTTTCCTAGTGTGTTCGAGTCACTATCCAATGTTCCTATTAACCAGTAGATTCTTTTCACGGAGTAGTTTTTAGTTTACCTCGATGTCTTCTCAACTATTTTTGTTGTCTCTGTTCTTTACCAATCTTATAAATATTGGTGGACCCTAGGGCTGACTCTTCTTTGCCTACACTTCCTTGGAGATAAGCTAGTCAGTATGCCAGCAACACCCAAAAGTCTGCAGCCTCATCTCTCTTACATACCCAGCTGCCTTCTTCGTCAGTTAATCAGCCTTTCCTGTTGGTGACAAAATGCTTGATTTCTCCCCCTTGATGCATCAGTGTCTACCCTTGTTGCTTAAACCAGAGTTTTAGAGTTGACTTTGATTCCTTTTGTTTTTTTCTTATCCATATCCCATGTCTAATCTACTGGTTAGTTTTTTTGTGTGTGCCTTTAAAATACATCCCAGATGGGCATGGTGATGGACACTTGCAATCCCAGCACTCAGAATGCCAAAGCAGGAGAATTGCCTCAAGTTCGAGGTCAGCCTGGACTGCAGAGCAAGACCCTGCCTCAAAAAAATTAAAAACTAACAATATACAGTGTAGCAACTATGGGGGATTTCCTTCTGTCTTGCTTTTGAAATCCAATATTCTGTTTTGTGTTGTTCAGTTTTGTTTCATTTTATTTCCTTTAAAATAAATGTTTTAAAAATTAAAAAATAAAATATATCCCAGATTGACCTGCTTTTCTCCCTCTGCACTGTTCTACCACAGACCAGTCAGTCATCTTGCTTAGCCTGTAACTATAGTCTCAACTGGCCTTCCCTGCATTCACTCATGCTTCATTTTCCTCTAGAGTGAAATTTAGTGGCAGATACTATAATCGATATTGCTTCTGTGTTACATTGTCTAGAATTATGTCCTGATGCCATCCTTTACCAGCTGTGTGGCCTTGAACAGGATACTTTTTATCACCTCTATACCTTAATGTTCTCATTTGTAAAATGGGGATAATACTTGTTAACAGTAAGAAATAAATTGTAAGTCAGAGTATTGTTACACACCTGCTTTTTGAAACGTTAAATTCTGATCGTACTTAAAATAAAAATCATAGACCACTTATCATGGCTTTCAAGTCCCTTCACCACCTGGCCTCTAGCCTCCTTTTTCTGATCCCTTCTTGTTGCCACTTATCTTGGTTTACTTTTCTCTTGTTGCTGTGCCAAAATGCTCAACACCCAAAATTAAGGAAGGAAAGGTTTATTTAGCTCACAGTTTGTGGAAGTTTCAGTCTATAATCAGCTGGCTCTAAAACAAGGTGGCATGGCATATGGGCAACACTTCAAGGCAGCAGTCAGCAAAAGCAGCAAGAGCAAAAGGGTGGAACGAGCCTCTTCTCCCTTATATGGTAAGCAGGCTACCACACCCCCCTCCACAAGGCCCCTGCCCAAGGCCAGTGTAACACACACACCACTTGTGTGCCTCCTCTTGCACAGGCTGAAGATATTTACAAAATAAGGATCCTGGCTCCCTGCTGAGTCTCTTAGTTATAACTTCTAAACTTCCAATTTGACAGTGTATCAACCATAACACCACTCTAGCTTACCATACACACTCTAGCCACAATCATTGTTTTTAACTTTTGGCTTTACAATTTGGCTTTTTCAGGGGGATGTTTTCTTTTTTTCTGAACCAACTGATTTACATCTGTTAAGTATGGGTTTTGTATGTATACACACAGTTCTTTCTTTTTTTCACTCAGTTTTTTTAACCTAGTGGATCATTTGTTTTATCTTTGTAAGTCCCAGGACCAGAGACCTGCTGTATTTTTTTAAATTTTGTGGGAGATTAGTAAAATTTATAGGAGTAGAATTGCTAGGTCAAAATATAGGAATGGTTTCAGATCCATGACCTTAGTTGAGGTAAATTTTGATGTTGTACATGTCCAAAAGTTGTCATTTTCCCTCATGCTTGATTGGTAGTTTGCATGGATTTAAAATTCCATATTCAAAGTAGTTTTTGTTAAGCACAGTAGAAGCATTATTTTGTTTGATTTATTTTTTAAAGACATGGTGATTGAACCCAGGTTCTAGCTAATGTTAGACAAGTGTTGTCACTCACTGAGTAATGCCACCAGCCACCAGTGGCTTTTCTTTGTTTGTTTGTTGAGGCAGAGTTCCACTATGTAGTGCAGGCTGGCCTTGAACCTGCCTATGTGATCCTCATGACAACCTCCCAAGTGCTGATTGTGCCACCATACACAGCCCCATTGTAATTTTAAAACAGTTTTATCAAGATATAATTCACCATACAAGCTACAATATACAATTTAGTGGTTTTTAATAGATCCCAAAGTTGTGCAGCCATCATCACAGGCCATTGTAGAATGTTTTTATCACTCCAAAAATAAACCCTCAGACTTTCTAGCCATCAGTCCTCATTCTCACCAGCCTCCTGGTCTGCAGCAACAAGTAATCTTTTTGTCTTCATTGACTTTTAATGCTACTGATGAAAAATCCAATGTTATGTTAACTCTAGTTATTTTATAGGAAGCTTTTGGAGTTTTCCTTGCAATTTTGAATCTTTAGAATTTAATTATGAAACTGGGGTTTCCCCAGGTAGAGGTTTTTGCACTTGTCTTTAGCTCTCGGTGAGCCATTTGAATCAGAATATTGTTTTTCTTTAGCTCCAAATATTTTTAGTAGCATCTTTCTTTCTTCTGTTTATTTGTACCTCTGGCTGTATTTTTAATATCTCAACTTTTTACTTGTATCATCTATCTATGGGCCCCCTCCCATTGTTTGGGAAATTTCTCTGTATTACAAATTACTAGCATGACCTTTTTATCAACATACATTCTATAATTTAACCTTTCTTCTAAACCATTTTCTCAATAATGTGTTTTTTTCCTCCATAACTAGTTTGTGTTTGTTCATGTGAACTTTTTTCTTTCGATCTGTTGGATTTCCAGTGTTTTATGACTCTTGTCTGTTTATTAGTTTTTGTGAATAAAAGACTAGTTGATTACAGCAGAGAATTTTGCAATTAGATACGTGTACCTGCTCGTCTAAATCAAAAGTTTGTGGGTTCTCCACAAGTGTTGTCTACTGATTAACTGACTTTCCTCTGGAGTGCAGGGATTGTAGCTGACAGACATAGGGCCACCCTAATTATAAAACAAGGGCATCTTTACTGTGTTTTAGTTCTAGGAGCTGACCAATGTACCACTGTAGTTCTCTCTCTCTGTCTCTACCTCCCTCCCTTATTCCAGCATATAGAAAAGTGTAGAGAGTAATATAACTATTCATGCACCCATTACTAAGCTTTGTTGATGCCTTTTATGTATTTACTTCAGATTTTTGTAAACGAAAAACAAATTATAGACACAGATAAAGTACTTTAGGGGTTTATCTTTATACTGCATCAAATTTATTTGGGAAAAGTTGACGTCATGATACTGAATCTTCCCATAAAAGAACATTTATGTATGTCTTTGTCAAGCGAACTGTACTCCTGCTTATAATTTGGTGTAAGTGAGAAACAAGATTTAGAGGGAGGCTGAAAGTGTATCACTCAGTGGTAGAGGGCTTGCCTAGCATGCACAAGGTCCTGGGTTTAATCCTCACACCACCAAAAAGTCATAGTAATAAGTTTCAGTAGAGAAAAAGACAGCCAGGCACCTAGAATCTCCCAAGATCTGTTAAACATGTGCTTAGGTCAGACAGAACTAGAATTAATGTACCATGGAAAGGACTTCTGTGTAATAACTGGGGCTTTGAGGTTGACGAAGTGGCTTTATTAGGAAAGAGAAGCTTCCTGAGCTCTGTGGCTGTCATCAGTCTTTTTTCTTGCTTTAAGCAAATAGACATGCTGAGCCAGCTTCCTGATAGGCTACCAAAAGAGGGGCGGTAATTAACCTCTAGAATCATCTGACTTTGTCCCTCTCAATAGGCTTGTGCAGTTTTTTGGGGTTTTGTTTTTGGTTTTTTTTTTTTTTTTTTTTTTTTTTTTTTTTTTTTTTTTTTTTTTTTTTTTTTTTTTTGGTTTTTTTTGCTTCCTCCACAAATTCTTTGTAAATTTTTTGTTTCTTTACCCTCCTAGAGTCTTTATAGTTTCAGGAACATCTTTTTAAAAGCTGTGAAATGCTACATAAAGTTTGTGCCCTTGATCCTATGTCCAGCTCTTCCATTAGTTTTCATAGTTAATGATTAGTTTATAGATTCTCTAGCTATAAAAAATATAGAGAATATGTTGCTTATAAATAAGCTTTTGTCTCTATCATCTCAGTTTTTACACCTTTTTTCATCTTATCCCAGGCCATTAGCTGTAACCTTTTGTGCATCATAATGGGTGTCTTATTTTACTTCAAAATAATGCTTTCCTCTGCGTTTCTTGGAGATATTTTTTAAGTTAAATGATCTCTACTTCTAATGTTCTAAGAATTTTTTGTGAGTTAATGTTGAAATTTTAAAAATATATTCAAATTTTGTTATTGATTTTAAAATTACATCAAAGTAGAGGAATATGATCTATATGGTGTTAATTTTTTTATATTTATGAAACTTCGTCTTGCAGCCTAAAATAAGGCCACAGTGTAGATGTAAAAGGAAGCATACCAAAGCTTGATCAAATCCATAGAAGTCAGAAAAGCAGGAAAAATGCACACAAAAGTAGTGTAAGTAAAAAGCACCTAATAAGATGGTACAAATAAATGAGATACAAAAATGTAAATGAACTAAATTATCTGATTACAATACAACCAGGTATGTTTAAAACAAAACAATCTGACAATAAAGTCTATAGTCCATTTTTAAGAGACGTATGATAGATAAAAGAATGAAATAATACACCCCAGACAAATAGGGTAAGAATTCTAGAGTATGCAAGTTAGTATCAGATAAATTAGACATTAAGTGGGGTGAGGGGGATTGTTGGGCAGAAAGAACAGTACTTAACATTAAAGGAAAAAGAAATGAAATGTTTGAAGAAAATTCAAACCTATAGAAAAGTTAAAGCGCCATCAACCCTCATGTAAATACACAGTGGGGAATGATTGTTAACATTATGTTGTGTTTGTCTCTTCTAAGAAAAAGGAAGTTCTTTCATCTAACCAAATTATTATATCTAGAAAGACTTACTAGTTTTATAATCTTACATCTGGTACATGTTCTGCATTTGTCCCAAGAAAACCTTTTAAATTTCATCCTCATACTAAGATTTGCTCTTTGCATGTGGACAAAATTGTATGTTGTCCATGGGTTCTTTGTTGGGGGAACAGGGGCCTCACACATTGAACCCAAGGACATTCTGCACTGCGCTACGTCCCTAACCCTTTTTACTATGTTTCTTATTTTGAGACAGGGTCGTGCTGAGTTGCACAGAGACTGACTTTAAACTTAACCATCTTCCTGCCTCTGCCTCCCAAGTTGCTGGATGTTCCACTACACCCATCCTGTCTTTATTCTTGAACCAGCCACCTACTGTTTTGTTTCCCCATGACCTGATTTGTTAACGAGTCCAGAACAGTTGTCCTGTCCACTTTTTAGTACAGAATGTTGCACATTTTGTATTTGTCTTGGTTGTCATTACTTTGACTTTTGAAAAGAAGGTAAATGTTCTACATCCCATATTTGTCTGATTGTTTCATTGTAGTGTTTTTAGTATTTCTCTATCCCCTACAGTTCTTCTAAATTAGAAACTAGGTTTGAAGGCTTGATTAGATTATCAGTTTAAGTGTTTTGCAAGTGTACTTTACCGACGATGTATCATTTATGTTGTATCACATCAAGAAGTACTTATCAGGTTGTCTCACTATTCTAACCCACATCTCTTATTGTAAAATATGATTTTCCTTTTGCTTATTTAGGTTTAACCTCATTATCACTAGTCTTTAGGCTCTCCATTTCTGTTTGTTTCCTATAGCTGCTATAAGAAATTAACACAAACTTGTTCATTTGTAACACCACAGATTGTTCTCTTACAATTCTAGAGCTCATAAATCCAGAGTTTCACTGGGCCAAAGCCATTGTGTCAACAAGGCCATATTGACTCTAAACTCAAGGCTCTCTAGACTTGAGTGATGCCAGACCTTTTAGAGTTTTCAGTGATACAAACAACCTGCTGCGGCATGCATTGTGTCATCTTTTTACCACCACTGCTGTAGACTGTAGGAAGAAGCAGCTTCCTTTGTAAGACTTCTCTCATTTTTAAAGCCAGCACTTATTCATATTTAAATTTTCTCTGTTTCATATGACCTTATTACTTGTGATTATATTTAGGTCTCACTCAGATAATCCAGGATACTCCCCAGCTCACATACTTAATTTAAACCAGGTGTGGTGGTGCATACCTGTAATCTCAATGCTCAGAGGCATCACAAGTTTGAGCACCACCTGGGCAATTTAGCAAGCCCCTGCCACAACATTTAAAAGAGAGCTGAGGATGCAGCTGAATGCAGAAGCCCTGAATTCATTCCTTGTACTGCACAAACAAAGCAACAACAAAAAATCACAGTTGCTTTTGCTTTCAGCATATATAGGTTCTTTGTTGTAGAATATAGTCTTCTTGGGAGGGGCCATTATTCATCCCACCATGCCATCTTTCATATTACTTCTGAGTTCAGTTTCCTTTTTCTGGGTTTACATCTTAAAGTCATTTCATGATCTTCTTTTTTGACTTGTTGAGAAATATGACAACAGTTTAACAACTTTCTTTTCTCTTTGGTTGATTTCAGAATTTTTCTGCTCTTCCACATCAACTTGTATAAGTAGTTTTAGAATTAGTTTTATTTTTGATGACCAGAACTCAGTGCACTGTTTTATTTATTTATTTGTTTTTAATGTTTTTTGGTGGGGGGGGGATCCTGGAGATTGAACTCACGTCCTCGCACTTACTAGGCAAGCACTTAAACTGCTGAGCTAAATCCCTGGCCCTCAGTGCACTATTTTAATCTGAGTATTTTTTATTTGGACCAGTTTGAAAATTTTATGGCCATTTTCTATTCACTTATCTCTCCTGAATTTGCTAATACCATTCTTTATGTCTTTCATATTTTCCTTTCATTTATCTGAATCTTGTAGTTAATTTTTCTCAGAATCATCTTTCAGTTCTTTATTTCTTTAGTTTGAATCTGTTCACTTCACTGAAGGTCTTGTTTTTTGTTTTTATTTTTTGGTTCTGGGATTGAACCCAGAGTCTCATCCATGCTAGGTGCTGTACTACTGAGCCCTTTCAGTGAGGTTTTATTTTCATGACAATATGATTCAAAATGCAAGTGTTTATAACTTTCTCACGATGACATTTGTTTTCTGTTTTTCAGGGATATTCAGATTTTTTTCCCCACTGAACAATTAATCTCTTGGCTCTTTGCATTCAGTGCTAGAGTTCTCCCAACAATTTTCTTGAAATTTTAGGTCCTGATGTTTGTTTGCCTGTCTTTGTCCTATCCCCTTTAATAATATATATTTTTTTCATCTGTTAGAGTAGTTTGCTGGATGTGGTGATGCATGCCTATAATCACAGCAATGGGGAAGGCTGAGGCAGGAGGACCACAAAGTTGATCTGAGACTGGGCAATTTAGCAAGACCTTGTCTCAAAATCAAAGGGAAAAAAAAGAGAGAGAGCTGGGAATGTAGCTCAGTGCAAAAGCCCTGAGTTCAATCCTTAGTACCACAAAGACTAGCCCTGTAATTTTCTCCTGTGACCTATTAAGCATCTTGTCACTGTGTTACTAACTAATGACTATATCATTAAGAGAGCTTTTTATTCTAGTTCGAATTTTTATTTTTGGTTTTAGTAGCTTCACAAAATGAACTTAAAAGGTTTTTAAACATGCTATCACCTATTAATATTTGGTGTTATAATAATTATATTCTTTTTTAAGATTTTTGATAGAAACATTAAGATATCTGAAGACTCATGTTTACAAGAGATGAAGGGGGGACCGGTGACTGTAGTTATTCTGTTCTGTAGCTGCCCTTCAGTTCTTTCCATCACATTTGATCCACATTTTTGTTTTAACACAGGCATCTCCTGAACTAGACTTTAAAAAAACATTCGCACTCTTTTTTTGGAGAGAGAATTCTGCCTTTTGGAAAGTCACTAGAAATGACCAGTTGTTTACTAAGGTTGTCTGATGTTAATTATGTGATACAGTGAAGAGATCAAGACAGGAAATTTTTTAGTAATTTTCTTAAAACTTTGAAAAATTTTACATTCCCTGTTAGGATTATTGTAAAAGCTGTCTTTTTCTAAGAAGACATATTAAGGCTAAAACTATGAATCTACTGCTAACTTTCCAACTATCTTATTCTACTTTTTAATATACATCTATTTTATAAGAAGCACCAAAGTTCTTTGCTGACTTTTCTGAGAAATGTAAATTTTCTCTCAAACTCATCTTTTCTAATTTCAAGTAGGAGCATTGTGATTTTTTTTTTCTGTTCTTTGGATATAAAATTATTTTGCTTTGTGCCAGGCATGGTGGTGCATGCCTGTAATCCCAGCACTTGGGAGGCTGAGGCAAGAGGATCGTTGCAAGTTTGAGACCAGCCTGGGCTACAAAGGGAACTCAAGGTCAACCTGAACTGCATAGTGAAATTTTGTCTCAAAAAGACAAAAAAAAAAAAAAAAAATTGGGGGGCTTCTAAAAGATAAGAGACCTGACTTCTGGACACCATTGGACTGGGCCCCACCCTCCCAAAACAGTCTTATCAGTCCAGGGATATAACTCAGTAGCACAAGTGCCTGTGTGGCAAGCACAAGGTCATGAGTTTGATCCCAGGTAACAAACGGAAAAAAAAAAGAAAAAAAAATCCACATTCTTATGATTTTCTGCTCCCCAGAAGAAAATTTCATTCTAATCAGTGCAGTCTACTCATTGCCCCATGTTTATTTCTCTAACCTCTTTCCCTTCTCTGTTTCTCACCCCTTAGGGAGCAGCTCTTTATGCTAACTAAACATGAGTTTCATCTGGAGTTGGGGGGACTGTGTGTAATAGAACCCTGAATTCATTGGGACTGGAGTCAATTGTTTTTGTCTCTCCTGTTCTGAAAATAGTTTAGATCACCAGCTGGTTTTTTTTTTTCATGTTTATATTGAACTGTGTATATATACCTAAAATGTAATTGAAGAGCCGGGTGTGGTGGTGTACGCTTATAATTCTAGCACTACTGTCATTTGCAGCAATATGGATGAAACTGGAGGCTATAGGTTAAGTAAAATAAGTCAGGCACTGAAGGCTGCGTACTGCATGTTCTTACTGTATATGTGGAATCTGAAGTTCCTCTCAAATGAGTAAAGAATAGAATATTTACTAAATCCTAGGAAGAGGACAAATAGAGAGAGAACAATTAGTGGGTACAGAGGTAGAACTGGATGAGTGAAATAACTTTTAAGGTTCTATAGCAGAATAAGATTACTGATTGACAACAATTAATTGAATACTTCAAATTAGCTAATGGGGCTGGGAATTTAGTTCAGTGGCATAAGCACCTGCCTGGCAAGTGCGAGGTCTTGAGTTCAATCCCTGGCACAAGAAAAGAAACAAAATAAAAAGGACCGGAGATTTAGCTCAGAGGCATAAGTGCCTGCCTGGCTAACGCGTGGTCAGGAGTTCAGTCCCTGATACCAACAACAACAACAAAAAAAAAAGCTAACAGAATTTTGAATGTTAATCACAAAGACATTGTAGCATTTCTGAGATGATAGATATGCCAATTACTGATCATTGTACTTATATTCATATGTATTGAAATGTCACTTAAAGGTGTAAAATTAGTGTGTCAGTTAAAGGTGTAAAATTACTGTCAATTAAAATATATATACATACACACACACACATATACATTTGGTACCAGGAATCAAGCTCAGAACTTCGCGCTTGCTAGGCAGGCACTATACCGCTGAGCTAGATCCCAGCCCAAAAATGTATTTTAAAAATGAAAAAAATATTAGTGGCCATGCTAGGCAAGAAACAGGAGAGACCACTTCAGAGACTGTTGGGATAAACTAAGAAGTTGGGATGACCTGGATGAGAGTGGTATTGGCAGAGAAGGTGAATATGTCTGCATATGTCTGGATGTAGAGAATGGATTGTATGTCAGTGAGAAAAAGAGTTAAGGGTGGTGCTAAGTTGATTTTAGCAACACAGATAATGGAGTGTCCCATTTTCTGACATCAGAAGACTAGAAGAAAACAAGTTTTGTGGGGGTAGACTGGAGAGAAGATTGGAAGTTCTTTGTGGAACATGTTAAATTTGGGATAACTGTTATTCACTAGGCACTTGGAAAAAGCGTAGAGTCAAGAGAAGATAGCTGAATTTTGAATTTTGGACTTACTTTATCAGTTCATAGTAGGTATATAAAGATACAAAAGTGAATGATATTACCTAAGGAATAAGTACAGTTAGGGAAAAGAAGACGTCTTACGCCTTGTGGAGATATAAGAAATTAGCAAAGGCACCCTAAAAGAAAATGCTAGAGTAACTGACTATAGAAAAAATTTAACAACCTATCATTGTTTCTCAAACTTTGGTATCTGTGTGAATCATTTCACTGAAGTTAAGTAGGTCTGAAATGGAACTGGAGATTCTGAAGTCTTAACAAACTTACAAAAGAAGGTGATGCTGGCCGGGGATTTAGCTCAGTGGCACAAGTGCCTGCCTAGCAAGCCTGAGATCGTGAGTTCAAAAGAAAGAAGGTGAAGCTGCTGGCCTGTGAATCACACTTTGAGTAGGAAGACCTTATGACAAAAAAGACATAAAGTAAAAAACAAGTGGAAGACTTTATAGAAGAATTAAGGATTAATAGCTACAGCAAAGAGTATTTTTAAATCAGTTTGAAAAAACAAAATTCAATAGAATAAAAGGAAATATGGGATAGAGAATTTTTTAAAATGAATATGATAATAAAACACTCAGTTTTATAGGAAATGTGAATTAACACAACATAATCCCTTTTTCCCTTTCAGGCTGATAAAAGTTTAGAAGTCTGTAAACATTTAATGTTGGTAAGTTTTTGGAGAAAAGGGAGGACTCATACCCTGTAGACTTTTCTTCTTTTGGAAGATAATTTAACATATTCATTAAAATTTTAAATATGACCAGGCATGGTGGCAGATGCCTATAATCCCAGCACTTGGGAGGCTGAGGCAGGAGGATCGTTGTGAATTTGAGACCAGCCTGGGCTACAGAGTTCAAGACCAGCCTGAATGGCATAGTGAGACCCTGTCTCAAAAAGACCAAAAAAAAAAAAAAAATTTAAATATGTAGGTCTGGAAGTGTGGCTCAGTGGTAGAACACTTCTTTAGCATGTGCAAGGTACTAAGTTCAATCCCCAGCATTTAAAAAAAAAAAAGTATGTATATATATCAATCCAGGAATCTTTTTTTTTTTTTTTTTTTTTTTGAGACAGAGTTTCACTATGCAGTTAAGGCTGGCCTCGAACTCACAGTGATCCTCCTGCCTCAGCCTCCTGAGTGCTGGGAGTACAGGCGTGTGCCACCACTAATCCAGAAATCTTATACCTAGATATCAAAAAGGAAAATTTGCACTTTCTCTGAGAAAAGTAGTTCAGCTCCATTCAATGAAAAACTGTTTGAAGTTGAGAGAAATGAAACAGTCCAAATGTTCCTTAGGCATAATAAACCAAGAGTCTTCAGACTCTTTTGCTCATTTATTTCCCTTTGTAAACTATTATTTCCTTCCTCTTTTTTCTTTTCTCTTGAGTTGATGTTTTGCTGTGTTGTTCAGGGTGTCCTTGAACTCCTACCTCAGCCTCCAGCATAGCTGAGCTGAGACTACAAGTCCTCGTCACTATATGTGAAATCACATCTTTTTGTTGTAACTATGAATAATTTAAAAGGCCATACTTTCTACTGTGTGTTATGTTTATGTTAAGTATATTTTTTGGTAAAACCTTAACATTGCAGATTAAGATCTGTTAGTTTATTGACTATCTACTATATAATGTAATTTGTAAACCAATTCTCATTTTCAACCTGTAAGGAGCTGCTGAGGCTGGAGATTGATCACAAGTTCGGGGCAGTAGGAGAACAATGAATGCCCCTGGCAAACAAGCTGCTCCTGCCCAGAGAACATGAAGCCCCAAGGCAATCCAAGCAGTGGGTTGTAAGGCAAAGGGGTGTCACATGACTTATCGTGCTAAATGTATAAATACACACCCCTACATTCATTGAGCAGTTACTTTCCTCCCATCAGGAGAGAGGGCTCTGTCTGACTCCAGTTTTTGTCACTTTTCTTTATTTTCTCATCCTCTTGCCACTCCCTCCTCCATCTAGAGCTGCAGCCAGACACTACATCAATCCAAATTGGAGCTCTTATTTTACCAGAGTAAATCTAACTTATTACATGTCTTAAAACAAACATGTTAATATATATGCCTTTATTATAACCACTAGACTTTTGAATTCTAGACTGAACAGCTCTAAAAATGAATTAGGCTGGAGACTTGCAGTAAGGTCCTGCTCTATTTTGTATCTTTTCTTTCAAGGGATTTCTTTTTTCTTGTAATTGTCTCTTTTTTTATACTTTTGAGATTATGTATCAGAACTGAGTATCTTGTCATATTTGAGGTGGATAAAAACTTTGCCTTTTATAAAGTGGAAAATGATGATTTTTAAAGGGAAAAATAGGCAAGAACTAATTCTCAAACGGATGAGTTAGGGAGAGTACTGAAGGAGGTTGGTGATCTGGACACTGATTTCTTAAAATTATCCTTGTCACCCAACTCCTAGCTAGTAATCACTGAAGCTTGGAGACCACTGAAATTATTAATGTCATAAAATATGAATTTAATGTTTATATAACCATTAAAAAGGAGTATTGATATGAAAAGAATTCTGAGACATTGTTATTTAGTAAAAAATTAAAATATTTTATGTATAATTATATATATTTGTATCTGTATTTTTATGTATAATTGTATATATATTTTATGTATCTATATAAGAGAACATGAAGGGTACCATAAACCATGAACGGTATTTACCTTTTTGATGGGGAACCTGGAATTTGGGGGAGGTGAAAAAAGATTCTCTTGGTTTATTCTGAGTACAGTTGAGAGTAAATTGTAATACTAGTGTAGGAAAAAAGTTAAAGGTGTTGAATAATAAAAAGGGGAAAACCCACTATACTAAATGATCTGTAAGTTCTAGACTTTGAGGAATACTAGATAGTTATCTCTGTTACAATTTTCCTAATGATTGACTATGGATATATAACTGTGAATGACTTAAATTTCTTGGCGACGTCAACTAGAAGTTCCTGTGCATGATTTTTAGTGTGGTGTAAATTTACTTCTTTCTTCTGAGCAAGTACTCTGGCCCACCTTATTCTACTTACTTCTGTTTGAGTTGAAACTCTGTGCCTTATGTGACCCTTGGTTTTCCCCTTTCCACTTGTTACTCACTTTCTGTGTGTGCCACACTGTGGCAATTGCTGGGAAAACCTGTAAGACTTGAAATGGCTTGAAAGTTGATTTGTCATAGTACAAATTCATGACACAATGTCTTGCTGTTTGGCTGGGTAGTACATAGGAGCAGAAAATAAAGTCATTTTTGTATAATTTTTAAAAAATTCTAATCCATATACTAAATGATCTTAAATTCTTCTAAAATATTTTTTAGGTATGGAATATCAAACAAATGATTAAATTGACGCAGGAACACATAGAGGCCCTATTGGACAAATTTGGTGGGGAGCATAATCCACCATCAATATACCTGGAGGTAAGCTTTTGAATATCATATCTGTAGTCATTTTGAAACAAAAAATAATTTATAAAAAGCATTTGTACTGATAATCTTGGTTATCTTAGGAGGTAGGATTAGAATTAGATATTAAAAGAGAATTAGTTTTTGCCTTTACATATTTCTTAGTCTGGTTTACCTGTTACAGTACATGCACGTTACTTTTGTGATTTGGTAAACTTCAAAACTAAATAAGGAATATGTCCTCTATAAACTTTAGAATATTACTCAGGAGAGAGTACATTGTTTGGTGATCAGCAAAACTAGTTACCATAGCAAAATAGGGCAATTTTGTGAAATATCTTTTCCAGAACATGTTACATCAGAATTGGTTTCTGGTTCCTTATAAAAGATGAAATTTATCATCTTAAAATATCCCAATATTGCCTACCTTTTCTGATAGTGCCTTGAGGTTGTGTTAAGCCTGGAGCACAACTGTAAATTTTCAGTTAGTTGTTCTTAATCCCATGAGATAGTAGGGTATCATAATCACAAATAAGTCTCAGCTTTAGTTTCTTCTGGACATCAGTCAGGTTCCACAGATAGCGAGCTGTTGTGGAATCTAGGCAGTCAGGTTCTACAGCCCACACTGCTCACCACTGCCCTTCACTACTTCTCCATATAAAAGATGGCTCAGCTATAATCACTGGTTACATGTGGAAATAACCCAGTTATCAATAATCAGGTTACCATTTGGCTCCAAATGCCAGAATTTTTAAAGCACAGGTTGAAAGATTCCTGATTAAATTTCTGATTTAGTAATCCTACCACTTTTTAAAGGACAAATCTTTACTAGTTCATGAGAAAGTAAGAGTACATTTATAAAATGAATCCTGAGTGGGCATGGGGGCATGTGCCTGTAATCTCAGCCCTCAGGAGCATTGCTGTAATTTCAAGGCCAGACTGGGCTACATAGTGAGTTCAAGGCCAGCCCGAACTATAGAGTGAACCCCTGTCTCAAAAAAATAAAAAAAAAATAATAAAAAGAATCTTGGAAGTTTGAAAATACCAGCTCAGTAAATTGTTCTTTTTTTTTTTTTACTTTTCATATATGACTGATTGTAGATCACACTATTAGTTAGTATCAGTGCTAGAACCAGAATTCTTATTTTTGAATACTAACTAGTTAGTGTGCTTTCTAGTATTCCATGCTGTCTCTTTCCCTTGAATATCTGAAGAGGCCGAGCAAAGAAATAATGAGAAATTGAAAATTCCTTGTTAATCAGAATTAGACAGTATAAGTAGCAGTTTGTTTGTCAGTCATTTTTGGTTTTGGACTATCATTGCTTATATATAACACATCTGCACTGATCATCGTGTCTCACTATGGCAGTGATTCACTGCCTCCTCTATACATGCACTTTTTACTATTTGAACACTAATCATTAACAACAACAAACCTTTAAGCTTCCTCTGCATTTGGTGCTATGTGAAGTATATTTATTAATCCATACAGTTACTTTAAGCTAAATGCTATGTTGTAGGATTTTTGTTACCACTCTTTTATAGGTGAAGAAACAGAGAGAGGGTAAGTAAGAAAAAGCAAGAATACCTAACTGGCCAGTCATGGACCAAAACCTCTGAAACTGTGAACTAAATTGAACCCCTCTCTCTTCATGAAGTTGTGGGTGTCAAGTGTTTTGCCCAGCAACAAGACAGCTGCCTCATACCGGGTCCCTTGAGACTTTATGTGAATTTTAGAAAGGATTGTTCATTTCCATAAACATCATCAGAATTTAATAGGGACTGCATTGAATCTGTAGATTGCTACTATTAGTATTGGCATTTTAAGAGTTTTAAACTTTTTTTTGTGGTACTGGGAGTTGAACTCATGACTTTCTGCTTACCAGGCAGGCACTGTGCCACTGAGCTGTATCCCCGGCCCAGGAGTTTTAAACTCTCAAATATGGATGAATAGCTAAGAATAACTATTTGAGGAAAACTTTTAACAGGAATAAGAAAGTAAAAATGGCCACAGGAACTCAGACACAGTGCAGAGAACAGAAGAAAACTTGAAAATAATTATACTTAGCATCAAGATAAGAGAAGATACAATAATCCACTCTTGCTTGACAGTTCTGAAAAAGCAAAAGTAATAACTAGAAAGAAGCTCTTGGCCAGGGTTGGTGTCACACGCCTTTAATCCCAGCACTCGGGAGGCTGAGGTAGGTGGAGTGTTGTGAGTTTGAGGCCTGCTTGGGCTACAGTGTGAGCAAGGCCAGCCTGAACTACATAGTGTGACCCTGCCTTGAAAAAAATAGGGCTGGGAGTTTGGCTCAGTGGCCTAAGTGCCTGCCTGGCAGATGCGAGGTTGTGAGTTCCATCCCCAGTACTGACAAAAAAGAGAGAAAGAAGCTCTTGGAGGAAAACCCACTTTCAGGCCCCCTTATGTCGTAGATGGAGACTATTGTTCAATAAATTCTTCCTAGTCTTAAAAAACTCTTGGAAACTAAAAATATTATGACAGAAAAAAAACACTCTGTGTGTGTACGTATATGTCCATAGACATATAAGTATATATGTATGTGTATAGATAAATAAATGTTGAAAGATGAATGTTTCAAGAAGCAAAATAAAAATGAAGATAGAAACTATTAAAGGAGAGATCAGAAAAATTAGAGAATAAATTCAAATCTGTAAAACTTTAAGTATTTTTGGCTGCAAGAAACAGAAACCTCCAGTAACAGATTACCAAAACAAATAGGAATTTTATTTTCTCATCATGTAACAAGAAGCATGGAATAAATTATACTAAGATTCGTTTTACACTCAAGTTGTCAGCCTCTAGTTGGATATGTGCAGCTTGTTTGGTTTTCTGTGAAGACTGCACCAGATAGGCTGGTGTTATGGTTTATGTTCCTGTAGCCCCACCAAGGCTCATGTAATCATGGATGCAGCTGAGTCTAGTGTTTGTGATTGGTTTGTTGTCTGGTGCTGGGACTGATGGTATGAGTGTGGCACCCGCACAGGAGTGGAGCCAACGTACAGTGTAAGGGCGGGAAGAAGGCATGTCTTCTCTGTCTTGCCGGTTCATGCCTTACTGTTTTGTGGCCACCATGAATGGCTGTGCCCCCTGCCACACCATGCTGCCTTGGAGCCAGCTGAATATGGATTGAAATCTCTTAAGAACTGTAAGAAATAAACCTTTCCTTCCCTCATTTTGGGCATCAGGTGTTTTGTCTCACCAACAAGATAAAAGTAATCAAGACAGAATTTGGTACCATGAGTGGGGTCTTTGCTGTGACTGTACCTGACCATGTGGTTTAAGAGCCTTTGGAAATGGCTGATGGGACGAGTTTGGAAAGGTTCGGAGATATTGCCTGAAACAGTAGAGCTGAAACAGCTTAGACTGTTCTGTAGGGGAGATTCTAGTCAGAGCTCAGAAGACCAGAAGGCTGATAGAAAGCCTGCCAATAAAGACCAGACTGGGGAGGTTTCTGCTGGGAAGAAAGACTGCGTCGGTTGTTGAGCTCCACATGGTGTGTGTTACAAGTTGGGAGAAAGTTTGTCTGCATTCTCTTTTTTGTTGTTGTTGTTGTGGCACCGGGGATCAAACTCACAACCTCGCACCTGCCAGACAGGCACTTAAGCCACTGAGCCAAACTCCCGGCCCTAGTTTTTTGAGGCAGGGTCGCACTATGTAGCTCAGGTCAGTCTTGTGCTCACGTTGTAGCCCAAGCCAGCCTCAAACTCACAACGCTCTGCCTACCTCAGCCTCCCGAGTGCTGGGATTAAAGGCATGTGCCACCATGCCTGGCTTCAAGTTTGTCTTCATTCTGCTCATGTCCAGAGACTTTGCCTGAGACTGAGATTAAGGGCAGAGGACTGATTAATCTGGCAAAGGAAATTTCAAGGCAGTCAAATGTTGAGGCATTGGCCTGACTATTGTTGGGGGCTTTTAGGCAGATTTATGTTGTGAATTAGGAGCAAAGAGCCCAGAAACATGATTTAAAATGCTATGATTTTGGTCAGAAAACTGTGGACTGTAAAGATAGAGCTAAGACCTCAGCTGCTGAGAAGGAACAGAGACTTTTTTTTTTAATGGCCTGGGGGCATTCTGGGAAGCCGTGGGTGCCTACCCTTTGCAGCCTTAAAAGTGAAAGACTTGGCTTGTAGGAGAAATCCACAGAGTACCCTGTTCCAAAATGGCAGTAGCCACACCAGATCCCAGAATGGTGGTGACATAGAGAGCCGGTTCCTCACAGACAGGTTCAGAGAGCTCAGTGATCCAGGCACTTGACTCCTACAGTCAAGAGAGAGGAAAGCTGCTCCAGCTGGCAGCAGACCTTGGTGGCATCCACATGATGCAGGTTTTAGGTGCAAGGAAAATGCATGAATTCTGAGGTTAAGGCAGCTTCCACCCTGTCTTCAGAGGGTCTGGGAGGCCAAGCAATATGTCCCTGAGAGGGCAGTATGTAAAGATGTAAGGGTGAAGCCAAAAATGCAGTGGAAAATCCAGAAATTTAGAAAGCCAGGAACATGGGTCATCCAAGGAAAGCTGCAAAAACCAAGCAGAAAAAAGAAAAAAAGAAAAAGAAAAAAAATTATCAGAATGGGCTTAAGAGAGAAGCTACAGGAACTGGTACCTCTGAAAGTGCCATGAGGGTGGAGTCACTCAAACCCTTTGGAGCTCACAATTTGCCACACATTGTTTCAGATGCTGGACCTGCAACTGTGTTTGCCCTGCTGGAGTTTGACTTACTTTGGTTCCAATGCCCTGTATTCCCATTTGTAACTTTTGGAATGGTAATGTTTGTCTTGTGCCTTTACATGTTGGAAGTGTTTGGCCTTGTTTTCATTTATACAGGGGCTTACAGTAAAGAGTTTGCCTTAGATTTCAGAGGAGATTCAGGACTTGAACTTTGCAGCAATGCCGAAACTATTAGGACTGTGGCAACTCTTGGAAATGGACTAAATGTCTTTTGTATAAAGGATGTACATGAGTCTTTGGGGGGCCAGGGGTGGAATGTTATGGTTTATATTCCTGTGGCCCCACCAAGGCTCATGTAATCATGGACGCAGCTGAGTTCATGATTGACTTGTTGTCTGGTGCTGGGATTGATGGTGTGAGTGCAGCACCCACCTAGGGATGGAGCGGACATACAGTGTAAGGGCGGGAAGAAGGCATGTCTTCTCTGTCTTGCCGGTTCATGCCTTACTGTTTTGTGGCCACCATGAATGGCGGCCCCCCTGCCACACCACACTGCCTTGGAGCCAGCCAGTATGGATTGAAACCTCCAAGAACTGTAAGAAATAAACCTTTCCTTCCCTCATTTTGGGCATCAGGTGTTTTGTCTCACCATTGAGAAAAAAGTAACCAAGACAGCTGGACATGGTGGTACACACCTGTATTCCCAGCACTCAGGAGGCTGAAGCAGGAGTATGGCTATGACTTCGAGGCCAGCCTGGGCTACAAAGTGAGTTCAAGGCCTGCCTGAACTGCGTAGTCAAACCCTGTCTCAAACAAACAAAAAAGAAAAAAAAGCGGCAGATGTGAGGATCTTTCTATCATAAATCTCCTCAGAGCACAATGCAGAGAATAGAGAGGTTCTCTTGAACACTGAGCACTTGATGAAAGGAAACTATATCTTATTGACCAGAATGAGGTCACTGTCAACCCTGACCTATGGCTATTCTTGTATTTGCTGAAATAAAAGGCTGAAGAGTTAAATTTTTGGAATAGTCACAGTTTTTTCTGAGTAGCCTGTGCACTGACAAGTAGAAATTGTGCGTGGTGGATTAACATAGTCAACTTATAACACCCAGCTGAACTGAATCAGCACGGTGCTGGGCATGGAGGGCCCACCTGAGGATTGTTGCCAATGGCATAAAAGAACTGGAAAGGGAGATGGTGTGCTGTTGATTTTCCTGGAGAAGCTTGTCACACTGGTTTTCCTGATATGAACTCAGTTTTTCTCCTTGTCAGAGGATCTTGAGTCCTTGCTGTTGCTGGGTTCTCTTTGACAAAGTTCTGGTCCTTACCTTGAGCGTGGCTTCCTGGCTCCAGTGCAAATCCCTCAGCCTGCTAGCACAGGTCCTTCATCCCACTGACACAGACTTTCAAGCTTCCACCACTGACCTTTGGGCCTTCCCAGTGAGAATCCTTGATACAGACTCGCATGAGATATTGTCATGAATCTCTAGGCCCTCAGCTGGATTCTTTGGGTCTCTAGTGTGTAGACAAATCTCTGGCACTCTTCTGCATTTGACCCTTTGGGTGAATACAAAATAATCTTATAAATTGTGTGTCCTGTATTAAACCTATTCCCTTGAAAACTCTGACTACAATATTGTTCCACAGTTATTTCATCTGTGGTGTGAAAAATCCCTTTGATGTTTTTGCAGGGAATTAAATTGTTAACTACCTATCTTTGCTTTTCCTCTGCTTTTAAACGAAGCAAATTAATTATATCGCAATCAGAAATCCTCTTCTTTTTCCATTTACCAATTATTTAAAAATCATCTTTTAAGTTGTTCAAGATTCTCTCCTCCTAACACAATAGGTAACATTCTGTTGATTCCCTTTATAACTATAGTGAAACAAGCGACGATACTCTAAAAAATTTTAAATTGGTCTTCTCAGTTGATGTATTTCCCCCTTTTCAGCCATCACCCAAAGGAGGAAAAACTGTTTGCCCTGAAAAGTTGTTCCCTAGTTTTCCTCCAGTTTTCCTGTATCCATTCATCGACAAATAATCTGAACATTTTCTATGCGTAAGATATAATGTGAAGTGTTTTTCTAATAGTAGACACCTTTTTCTGTACCTAATACAGTATATCGGAGCCCAGAGTTGAAGAGAGAGTGCTTTTTGGAGTCACCCTCCATATCTAATTTTGTGAGTGTTGAGTTTTGATTACCTCAGAATGTATGTGTATTGGGTATGCTGTGTCCCCGCCAAGTCCTCATATACTTTTGATGGGGCTAAGTCCGGCACTTGCTTGTTATTGATTTGTTGTGTAGCACCGGAATTGGTGATGTGAGCGCTGCACCTCCCCAGGGGTGGAGCTGAGAGACAGTGTAAGGGAAGGCGGGGCTTCCTCTTGCACTTCCGCGCTTCCGCCCTCTCTCTCTCTCACTCTCTCGCCAGCGCCTTGCTGCTTGCAGCTTCCATGAAAGGCAGCCCCACCATGCCATGCTGCCTTGGAGCCAACTAAGTGTGGACTGAAACTCCCGAAAAACTGTAAGAATAAACCTTTCCTTCTCTAATTTTGGGCGTCAGGTATTTTGTCTCAGCAATGAGTGAAAAGTAACTAAGACAGAATGGGTCTGTTGCAGTCTGATAAAGACAAAAATAGCTCCTAAGTTTATTAAGTACTTGCAATGGATCAGGCACTTGCTGAATGTACAGTAGTTTATTTAATATTCAATCTGTACTTTTGAGTTATACTTACTATTTTCATTTTTGTTTTCTAGTTGAAAAAACAAAGGCACAGAAAAGTTTAATAATCATGTGGCCAAGATCACAGAGTTTAAATGGTATTTGAAGCCAGATATTTTGAATTCAGAGCCTGTGCTGTCAGTCATGATGTCATTGTTAGAATGCTTGGTGGCTTTTCTGACCCTTAGTGTAGAGCCCATGACAATACAGGGGCATTTGAACAACTGTGCAATGAAAAGAGTAGTCAAAACTAGATGCTTCCTATGGAATGCAAAGCAGTTCATTATTTATATATGTGCGGGCAATTGGTAAGATTTGATTGTATGCTGCGAGATTAAGCTCAGTAAGAATATTGATATATGGGGGAGGTTACTAAGGATTGAACTCAGGGCCCTGTGCTTGTCAGTCAAGTGCTGTACTACTAAGGTACATCTTTAGGCCTTTTTAAAATTTTGTTTTGACACGAGTCTCACTAAATTGCCCAGGCTGGGCCTGAACTTGTGATCATCCTGCCTCAGTCTTCCAAGTGGCCGATATTATAGGCATGTGCCACCACGCCCAGATCTGTAAGGATAAATTTAATGAATTAAATGATAAAAAATAAAATTTTTTACTTTTTTCTTACATTAAAATTAAGTAGACCTTTGGATTTTTTTCTTTTCCTTCATAATTAAAAAATATCTG
Source organism: Dasyprocta punctata (assembly GCA_004363535.1). Taxonomy (NCBI): domain Eukaryota; kingdom Metazoa; phylum Chordata; class Mammalia; order Rodentia; family Dasyproctidae; genus Dasyprocta; species Dasyprocta punctata. The sequence continues at coordinate 45,707 of RJWM01010103.1, forward strand.
ATGTTATCTTTCAGTTTTCTTTGTAGTCAGTAATGCAAACGTAATCAAGTTCTTATGAATAAATACATTTTTATTTCCTGCTCTTTAGGGAGTACTGTAAAAGTTTCACTGTTACTTAAAAAGTTTCAATTATCAGCTTTAATAGCTTCACTGACTGTAGATTTTTTCCTGTGCCATATATGTGCCAGTTCAGAGATTAGTAATTGATCATTTTTGCTGTTTTACAAGTAGTTATATTAATAAGAACTTTGTAAATAAACTTTAAACCCCCACAAAAAAGAAAAATAATTCACATCAGGTCAACTTACTAAAAATGTATGTAATCATTGCTACTAACTCCAAAACATTTTCATCACTCTCTCCCAAATAGAACATTTATCCACCAGTATTCACTCCTTCTAGCTCAGAGAAACTACTGTCCTGGTTACTTTTCACTCACTGCTGAGACACAATACCTGATGCCCAAAATTAGGGAAGAAAAGGTTTATTTCTTACAGTTCTTAGGGGTTTCAGTCCATACTTAGTTGGCTCCAAGACAGTGTGGAATGACAGGGCAACCATTCATGGCAGCTGCCAAACAGCAAGGTGAACTGACGAGAGAGAGAAAACAAAGACGCACCTTCTTCCCACCCTTACACTGTATGTCAGCTCCACCTCTAGTCAGGTGTAGCGCTCACATCGCCACTCCCAGTGCTAGACAACAAACCAGTCACGAATGCCAGACTTAGCTCCGTCCAAATTACATGAGGCCTTGGGGAGGACACAGGATCAAACCCATACATTCCACCCCTGACCCCCCCAAGGACTCATGTATATCCTTTATACAAAAGACATTTAGTCCATTTCCAAGAGTTACCACAGTCCTAATAGTTTCAGCATTGCTGAAAAGTCCAAGTCCCAAATCTCCTGTGAGATCTATGGCAAACTCTTAACTGTAACGCCCTGTACAAATGAAAACAAGGTTGAACCCTTCCAACATATTCCATCATTCTGGAATCTGGTGTGGCTGCTGCCATTTTGAAACCTCCTGTGGCCTCTGTTGCCGCTCTGGAACACAGTACTCTGCAACTTTTTCCTCTGAGCGAACTGTTTCACTTTTGAAGGCCTGAGGCTTCAAAGGGTGGAGGCCCACTGCTTCCCAGGATGCCCCCAGGCCATGTTTTTTATTTCTTGGTTCCTCCTCAGCAATCGAGGTCTCAGCTCTCTCTTTACAGGCCACAGCTTTCTAGCCAAACTCGCAAGGTTTTAAATCACCATGCTGGGCTCTTTGCTCTTAATTGCCAACATAAATCTGTGTGAAAGCCCCCAACAATAGTCAGGCCACCGCCTCAACATTCGGCTGCCTTGAAATTTCCTTTGCCAAACTAACCAGTCCTCTGCCCTTAATCTCAGTCTCAGGCAAAGTCTCTGGACACGAGCAGAATGCAGACAAACTTTCTGCCAAGCCATAACACACATCATGTGGAGTCCCACAAGCAATGCAGTCCTTCTTCACAGCAGAAACCTCCCCAGCCTGGTCTTTATTGGCAGGCTTTCTATCAGCCTTCTGGTCTTCTGAGCTCTGACTAGAATCTCCCCTACAGAGCAGCCTAAGCTGTTCCAGCTCCACTGTTTCAGGCAACATCTCCAAACCTTTCCAAACTCGTCCCATCAGCCATTTCCAAAGGCTCTTAAACCACATGGTGAGGTATAGTCACAGCAACAACCCCACTCCTCTGGTACTAAATTCTGTCTCTTGGTTCCTTTTCACTCACTGCTGAGACACAATACCTAACGCCCAAAATTAGGGAAGGAAAAGTTTATTTCTTACAGTTCTTGGGGGTTTCAGTCCATACTTAGTTGGCTCCAAGGCAGCGTGGCATGGCAGGGCAGTCATTCATGGCGGCTGCCAAACAGCAAGGCAAACTGACGAGAGAGAAAACAAAGACACGCCTTCTTCCCACCCTTACACTGTATGTCAGCTCCACCTCTAGTCGGGTGTAGCGCTCACATCACCACTCCCAGTGCTAGACAACAAACCAGTCACGAATGCCAGACTCAGCCCCGTCCAAATTACATGAAGTCTTGGGGGATGGGGGAACAGGACACAGGATCAAACCCATACAACTACTAATTTACCTTTCATCTCCATGAATTTGCTTGTGAGATGCTTTTTATAAGTGGAATCATATACTATGTGGCCTTTTGTGACTGACTGGCTGCTTTTTTATGGAAAAAAAGTAAAAATTTCGTAACAGAATAACAATAGTATATTGAGTATTGTTATCTTTTTTTTCTTTTTTTCTTTTTTTCTTTTTTTTTTTTTTTCCGGAACTGGGGATTAGAACTCACAACCTCGTGCCTGTCAGACAGGTGCTTAAGATACTGAGCCAAATTCCCAGCCCTGAGTATTGTTATCTTTAAAGTTACTCAGAGTGCCAGATATGGACATAAAAAAATTCTCAAAACTATATTAGCACAAACCTTTCTTTTCAGTGAGGTAAGAGAAACTACTAGTATAACTATCTTGGTTTTTTTTTCTTCTTCTTCTTCTTCTTTTCCCTTCCTTCCTTTCCCTTTTGTCCCATACTAGTTCCTTTTTCCTTTTGAACAATTTCTTTCCATTTCACAATATCCATTGTACATTTTAGATCTTATTTACTCTTTGAGTTTCTCAAACCAGGGAGACAGTATGTGAATCTGATTTATTTCACTTATGAGTATGGTCTCTAGTTGCATCCATTTACTTATAAAGCTCTCAATTTTATCCTTCTTCATGGCTGAGCAATACTTCATTGTATAAAAAAAACTATCTTTTTTATCCATTTTTCCTCAGTTGATGGACATTTGTTTCCAAGATTTTAGCTATTACAAATTGTGCTGCTGTAAACATGGGTGCACATAAGTCACTGTGGTATGGTTTTTAATTCTTCCAGGAATATACTCAGAAGGGGAACAGCTGAGTCAAATGGGACCTCTAATCCTAGTTTTTTGAGGAATCTTTATGCTGATTTCCACAGTGGTTGCACCAGTCTACACTCCCACCAACAGTGGAGAAGGGTTCCTATTTTCCCCACACCCCCTCCAGCATTTGTTGTTGGTTGATTTCTTGATGATAGCCATTCTTTCTGGAGTGAGATGAAATCTCAGTGTTGTTTTAGTTTGCATCTCTTGAATAACTGATAATGATGAACATTTTCTCATACATTTATTTGCCATTTGTATTTCTTCATCTGAGAAGTATGTTTTCATCTCATATGCCCATTTTTGGATCAGGTCTTTGAATTTGGGAGGAGTCTGACTTTTTTCAATTCTTTATGTGTTCTAGATAACCGTCCTTTGTCTGAGGGACAACTGGCTAAATTTTTCCCACTCTGTGGGTTGTCTTTTTACTCTGTTGGTGATTTCTTTTGATGTGCAAAAGCTCTTTAATAAGATGAGATCCTAGTTGTTAATTCTTTGAAGTATTTTCTGTGTGATCTGGGTTTTGTTCTTGAGCTCTCTGCCTGCACCTATTTACTTAGCATAATGCTTTTAGAGTTTGTCCATGTCATAGTACATATCAGTACTTCATTTTGCTTTATGAGTGCCTATTTCATCATGTGGATAAAACATTGTTTTTTGCTGGCAGGGCTCTGGGGGAAAAGGAACCCTTCTTCACTGTTGATGGGAATGTAGACTGGTGCAACTGCTGTGGAAATCAGTGTGCATATTCCTCAAAAAATTAAGAGTAGGTGTTCCATCCAACTATTCCCCTTCTTCGTATCTTCCTGGAAGAATTAAAAGCCTCATACCACAGCGATATATGCACACCCATGTTTATAGCGGCACAATTTATAATAGCTAAGTCTTGGAAACAGCTGAAATGCCCATTACCCTATGATTAGATAAAGAGGATGTGGTTTTTTTATACAGTGGAGTACTATTCTGCCTTAAAGAAGGATAAGCTTGAGACATTTCTAGCTAATGGATGCACCTTAAGACCATATTCTTAAATGAAATAAATCAGACACACATGTTTAAATATCACATGGTTAAGGACCAAAATGTATAATAGATATTGGGAAATGGGAAGAAGATGTTCAAATAAGAAGGGAAATAAGGAATAGGGGAGGGGGAAAGAAAGGAAGGGACAAGGAAAATATAGAACGAAAAGATGGAAACAAAGCTTTTGTAAATAAGGAAGGGAAGGCAGACTGAAGGGGGGAGGGGAGGAGAATAGAAAAAAAAAGATATATACGGGTATAAACTCCCTGTAATGCATGTGATCACTATTTATCCAATTATCAACTGGTGAATATTTGGGCCATTTATACCTTTTGGATATTATTAGTAATTCTATAGTGAAAATTCATGTATAGGTTTTTTGTAAACATGGTTGTCAGTTTTCTTGGTTGTGTGCCTAGGTACAGAATTGCAGGGTTCTGTGATAATACTTATATGTTGAGGAACTGCTAAATCTTTGTACTGTTTTACATTCCCAGCAGCAGTGTGTGAGGGTTCTAATTTCTTTTTGACCTCACCAACTCTTGTTATTTTCCATTTTATTTTGATTACAACTATCCTAGTGGGGAGTATATTGATATCTCAGTTTGGTTTTAGTTTGCATGATTAACAATACTAGGAAACCATGTAATTAGTCATCTGTGTATTTTTTTTTGAAAAAACATCTTTCAACTCTTGTACCTGTTTTAAAATCAGTTTATATGTATTTCTGTTATTGAGTTGTAAGAGTTCATGTTTTCTTGTAGTTTTATAGTTTTAGTTCCTATATTTTGAGAGTATGCTCCATTTTGAGTAAGTGTGAGTATGAAATTAGGTGGTAGTTTAATTTCATTGTGTTGCATGAGACTCTATCCTATTGAATCAGTGTCATTTGTTGTAAAATTCGTTTCTCCCCCATTAACTTGTCTTGATACCATTACTGGAAGTCAGTTAACCACAAATATATGGATTCTCACTTCTCTTCCTATATATGAATAGCCTTATTCCAGTACTATACTATCTTGACTACTATAGCTTTTAGTAAGTTTTGAGACAAGAAATATATATGCATCAACTTAATTCTTTCAAAATTGTTTTATTTATTCTGAGTCCTTTGTATTGCTATATGAATTTCAAGATCAGTTTGTTGGTTTCTATAGAAACAAGCAAACTGGAATTTTGATAAGGTCAGCATTGAACTTGTAGATCAACTTGGGGGATGTTGTCATTTAATGTTACCAAGTCTTCCTAGAGTCTCTCTTTTCTCATTAATTAAAGACACAATCTGCTCTTCGCTAGATTGTAGGTTAGTAGAATCATGTCAAGAACTCAGTCGAATAATCTAGTAATAGTAATAACAACCACAAAAAGAATTACCAGTGCTTTTTTTAATTATTTTTAAAATCTTTATTAGTACATATTTGCAGTACATTGTTACATTCATCATGCAGTTCAATCACCTTTTAATTGGTGTCATACTCTTGGAAGGCTAAGCCAATAAAAAAATTGTAGGTTTGACCCCAGCCTGGGCAGCCTAGTGAGGCCCTGTCTCAAAAAAACATAAAAACCTTAGAATGTGCACAGTATGTATCAGCATATCCCAAATTAGTTGAATTGGCAAAAGCTAAGATACACACTCAACCTGTAAAATTTATCGTATCATCTGACTACTGGAAGGAAAATAAGAGAAACATTTCAGTAAGCTAACTTGGCTAATTTCAAATTCAAATTAGGACTTAATTTCCAAATCTCTTTTCAAAGCGCAGTATTAATGCAATGCAAATCAAAATGTCTAACAAAATTAACACATCAAGGCAATTTTTTTATATAAGTTAACCCATTTATTATAGACTAGGGATGTTTCAAATAGTAGAACTTCTACTGGTCTTTCAGTTCCTTCAGTCTTCTGATGGCTGACTTGACTGTGACTGAAGAAGTGGTATTGCAGGTCCACAGCCACTGTTTTCATGTGGGAACCACAATGCCAGATCATTACAGCCTGTCTCTTCATCTTGGTCTTGCCACAGAAGGAGCAGGTGTACTTGGCATGCTGGCTGATTTCAATTTTCTTTTCTTCACCATTTTCTGTAGTGAAGCACTATAGTGGGTTCCGTATTTTCCAACAGTGCTGACTTTCTTGGTGTGTTTGGCCTTGTCAACTTGACCTAGGCCCACGCTCAGAGAGCTTGTTTTTTTTTTTTTTTTTTTTTTTTTTTTTTTTTTTTTTTTTTTTTTTTTTTTTTTTTTTTTTTTTTTTTTTTTTTTTTTTTTTTGGTTTTGGTTTGTTTTTTAACTAATTATTATGGATGAGAATGTGGCAGTCTCTAGAAAAAAGAGAAAGGATAACATTTTAGTTTTTATCAAGGGGAGCTTAAAATTAAACTTTGAAAGATCAGTAGAGTTTTGATGAGAAGTAGGTGTCCTGAGAAATTGAATCCTGTGGAAGTACCTGGTATCTGCACATTGGGAAAACCCAAAGGGATTTTATTGTTGATGGTAGTTGAAATGTGGGTTTATGTGGGACTGACGTGTTCACATTTGTAGATTTAGAAGCAGAGGAAAAGGAGAGTTGGATATAAGAGAAAATCGGGATGTGGAGAGTTGTTTAGACAAAGAAAGTATAAGAGACTAGAGGAGGCTTTCATTTGATGAATTTATCCTTTTAGGATAAAGTTAAAGGGCATTATTTTCAGTGTGAGTAAGGGTTGAAGGTTGAAATTGGAATTCAGAGAAAAACAGAAAAGGTTAGAATTAAGTATTGTAAAGAATGTGCTATGTTGTGTAAAATAAGTAAAATATTTCACACACCATTGTAAAGGACCAGATGAATCTAAATTCCATGAATTGATAATGAAACTAACTGGTCTAGTTTTGTTTTTTGTTTTTTGAGTGTTTTTTTAATTTTCTCTATCATTGTTTGGTAGCCTGAGGGGTGTGTGTGTCTGTGTGTGTAGAATAAATGAACAAATTGGTATTTAGCAAATTCATTAATAAAAGAACAAGAAGTAGCTAGAAGCTGGGAGTGGTGGCACGTACCTCCTAAATCCCAGGGAGGTGACAGGAGGATTGAGTTCAAGGCCAGCCTGGACTGCATAATACAGTAAGACCCTGTCTCCATAAAAAGGAAAAGAAACAAATTTTGCCAGAGAATCCACAATTTTAGGGCATCATTGAAGTGATAAGCCACAGAGTAGGAAGGAAGACCAAGACAACCCGAATCTGAAAAACTGAGGGGCTAAAGCTGACCCAAGTAGATTAGTGTGACAGTGAAATGTGTATTTAACAAGATGGAGTAAGTGTGTATATACAGAAAAGTTACAGGTTGCAAAGATGGTGGTATGTGTGTCTGTAGGTCTTGAAGATACATAGAGGGCATGGAAATAAGTGTCTTTAGAATAAGGTTCATAACTCTAAGGCAGAAGTATTAGTGGAGTAGTCAGAGTTCACATGGAGCATAGCAAGGATAAGGAGGTAAGATAAGCCAAGCTTGGTGGTCTGCAGCTGTGAGGATGAGGGGAATTAGCATGCATTTTGTACTTAACAAAAGGAGGAGCATTGGTAAATGCAGTGAAATTCTAATAATCCAAAATGGAGAAATCAACATATTAAAAAAACTAAAGCTAAGATTTTGATAAGAAAGCAGCATTTGGGAAATTTATTGTTTCCACTAACTACCTTTCCTGAGACTAATTTTATATAGTAACTGTAGTTGCCCAAATGAACATAAATAAGAATATTTGATTTATGCAAGCAGGAATCTGTTGTTTGCTAGACTAAATATTTGTAAACTTCAGAGGATAGAAATGAATCAGTCTTTTAAGTGAGAGCCCTACACAGTGCCAGGCATTTGTATTCTCTATATATATTTATTGAATGACTGAAGATTTGATAAATGAATCATGTTGAGAGAGATATCCTTAGTTAGCCATTGGAATTGAAAGCAGAATCACAGCTCACACAAAATTGAATTGATTTATTTATAATGCCCTAATATGATATGAAACAGTTTAAGATCAGAGGACAATTTGTAGGTTGTAAGGAAGCAAAGGGCATTTTGATACAGTTTAGAACCCTTACGTCAGTAGTTCATTTTAGTATTTTCCTTTATGCTTCCTCAAAGTAAGGTGGGAAAATACAGCGTATCAAAGTTCTGTGGTCTTTACTGAAATGAAATTTCTCTATCATTCTTCTCTAACTTTGATAAGTCTCCTTTGCTTGCAGAATAAAGTCTGCACTTTATAGTATGGTATATCCATTCTACAATCTGTTCTCTTATTTCCATTTCAATCTTGTTCCGCTGTATACCTGTTCTTCATTTAAATCCTACAAGCACATCTTGATCCCTTATTCTGTCCCATGTATTTTACAGCATTTGGCTATATCAGCCTATAGTTTTTCCTCTGTGTCTTAGATATATGTTCCCACTTCCTTATTTTGTTGTAGATTACTCCCATGTGAAGGGTTCTCCTTTCAATTCCCTCTACCAACATTTCTGGTTCCCACTCCTTCCCTATCCTCTTGATACCAAGAATGCTGCTTATCTCTCCTGTGTGATAAATACACTGTGCTAATTATAGTACAGACCTCTGCTTCTCCGTGGCCTAATTGTAGACTTACTGGCAGACAGGAAATGCCACATTAAACTCTGTGACTTTTCCTATGGTCTTTCATTAACATGCATAGTAGTACATCTGTCTGGGGTGGTAGGGAGCAGAGTGGACCATGAGTGCAGGGATTTGCACTGTCTTAAAGAACTTTAGACACACATTCCCTCTTTGTCCTTTCAGCATCACTCTATTCCTTTAGAGTTCAGTGTCTTAGATGGTCATTTGAGCATATACCCTAGTCAAATGAAACTTCTGTAAGGATGTTCTCATGAATAGTGGCCCTAGAATTTCATGATTGTGGAGTGGAAGCCACAGTTCTTATTCTCTAAGCAGATCTGTAGTGAGAAGGATAAAATCAGTTTTTTGTTTTTAAAGACTAGCGTGGCAAGCGCGAGGTCATGAGTTCCATCCCCAGTACCAAAAATAAATAAGTAAATAAATAAATAAAGTATTTTAACTGATAGCTATTTCTGAAGGAAGGTGGCAGTTAAAACATCTTCTAAACCCTTTTAAGGAGTTTTAGTGCTAACAGTGAGATCTGACACTATGGACCTCAGTCTTGTATTTTGACAGATCTCTTAGCGTCTCTTAATATTCAGATAGAGAGAACTTCATATGCTTACCAAAAAATTTTTTGTGACGGACTCTTGCTCTGTAGTCAAGGCCAGCCTGGAACTTCCTAGCTAGCCCAGTTTTATGCCTACAACTTTTCTGGAAAATTTCATAGAAAAAGAGGTCCTTATTCTTGATATAGTATAATAATTTATCTTATGCTAGACATGTGGTTTGGTAAATTATTGGATCAGAAAATTGGAAAATCCTGTGCTTTTAAAATTAATATTCATGGACCATCTAGGCATCATATATGTAAATAAAGTTTCTCAGTGGAATGTAATATTATCTTGTAATTAATTTTTCCATTTAAAGTACAAGTATTAATGGTATTTTCAGCACTTTATAGCATCTTACTTAAAACCTTGCTAGCTAGGTTACAGGAAAGTTATAATCAAAGACTGAAATTTCATATTTTCTTTTGTTAAAGCCAGGAGAAAGTCAAGATTCAATGTTAGTCTACTTTATTTTACAGGCCTATGAAGAATACACCAGCAAGCTAGATGCCCTCCAACAAAGAGAACAGCAGTTACTGGAATCCCTCGGGAATGGAACTGATTTTTCTGTTTCTAGCTCTGCATCATTGGACACCGTTACATCTTCTTCTTCTTCTAGCCTCTCAGTACTACCTTCATCTCTTTCAGTTTTTCAAAATCCTACAGATGTGTCACGGAGCAACCCCAAGTCACCACAAAAACCTATTGTTAGAGTCTTCCTGCCCAACAAACAGAGGACAGTGGTGAGTCAGTTTTTACTATCATACCACTATGAAGGACTACCAGAAGGACTAATTATTGAAAATTAATGTTGTCATTTTACACTCAGAGGTCCTGAAAATGTAAGTATCCATTTTAAGCAAGAACAGGAAAGACATAATTAATGCCAAAACCTATATTTCTTAACTAGAGCAAATTAATATTGTTAGATTTGACAGTTCAACCCTTCTACCAAACATTAATGACACTTAACTCTAAGAGCTTGTTAAGAATCAAGTAGTTTCAGGCTGGGAGTTTGGCTCAGTGACTTAAGTGCCTGTCTGACAGGCGCGAGGTGTGAGTTCAATCCCCAGTGCTGCAAAAAAAAAAAAAAAAAAAAAAGGAATCAAGTAGTTTCAGCCAGATGTGATGGTACACATCTGTAATCCCAGTACTCAGGAGGCTGAGGCAGAAAGATCGCTGCAAGTTTGCGACCAGCCTGGGCTACAAAGTGAGCTCAAGGCCAGCCAGAACTGCATAGTGAGACCCTTTCTCAAAAAGATCACCAAAAAAAAAAAAAAAAAAGCGAATCAAGTACTTTCAAGACTTGAGCTTGGTTTTTTGTTCTTGTTTTTGTTTTTGTTTTTTAACAACATGTCATCTAATTTTTTTTTTCCCCTTAAGAAATCTCCATTCTCAGTATTAATGTTGAGTTTTCAGTGTGGTCAATTTTTTTTCTCTGTCTTCACAATTTTTGATTATTGATTATTAGTATCATTATTGGAACAGCATATGATGAGAAGTCTGTTGAATTATAGATGATGTCTAATCCTCATGTGCAACAGATATTGTTAGGAGACCTCGTAAGTAATGTACGTATAAACATCACTACTTTTTTAATATATATGTTGGCTTTTAACATTAATAAAAGAAAATTCTAAATCAACTGATCAGAGTTTTTTTCTCAGACGACAGAAAAGTACAACTATTATTGTTCAGTGTTCCAAAAATTCCCTTTTGATTTAAAAAACATTTAAAATAATATATTTAAAATAATGTGATAAAATATTTTTTAAAATATTGAATAAGAATTCCTGCATAAGAGACCACACTGAAAACTTAACAGTTGCTATTTACCAGCCTATAGATTTTGATCATACTTAGGAAATAGTTTCTAAAGAATTATTTATCAGAAATTCATTCATGTATACTTTTCCTGCCTTCCCACAGAAAAGAGGTAGTTATAATAAAAAAGACTCTAGATTATTCATTGTGTAGAATTGCTGCTTAATCAGTTTCCCTACTTTTTTCCCTTCTATTATGTAGAATGCAATTAATATTATTGTTCCCAAAACTAGATGGTAAATTTCTAAGCAGTCTTTCCATGGATGCCCCCTAAAAGGGGGAATATAAATGCCAATTGTATATGAATTGAAATCCTATCTTTAAAGCAGCCTATGTTACAACACAATTTATGTCAAACATCATACTCCAGTAGATCAGAAATGAGTTTGTTATACCTATACTCAGCAGAACACATGCATTCTCAGGGTCTGGAGTTGGGTTGGTGGGGCAAAACATTTGGATATCTGGAGACCCAAAGTTATTTCAATAGAATATAGTAGGTATCTAGAAATAGATGCTAGAATTCAAGAGAGTTTAATGTTGGAGAATAATTGTTCAGTCAGTAGAAAAAGTGAATCATTAAGTTATTTCAGATTTTTAAATTTTATTTTAATGAGGAAAAAATTCAAAACAAGATAATAGAATAACAATGATTAATACATTGCACAGTTTTCTTTAAATTAGTTACTCAGACTACAAAATATAGACATTTATTGTCCAAACAATATAGTGCAAACCTTCCTTTTCAATGACAAGAGAAATTAGTAGTATAGCTATCTTAACTATCTTGTGTGTGTGTGTATGTATGTGTATAATATATATATATTTTTTTTTTTCTTTTCCCTTCCTTCTTTTCTCCTTTTCTCCATCCGAGTTTCTTTTTCCTTTTGAATAGTTTCTTCCCATTTCACTATATCTATTGTACATCTCGGATCTTATTTATTCTTTCAGCTTCTCACACTAGGGAGACATCATTTAGGTTTTTGTACTGGCACATCTAGTAGCAAAAGCAAAATTGGACATTCTAGACAGTTACAAAAATAGTAAATTCTAACAGAATCAAGAAATTAAATACCAACTGGGTGTAGAGGCACTCACTTGTAATCCTGCATTCTGGGAGGCTGAGGCAAGATGACTGAAAATTCCAGCCCCGCCTCAGTGATTTGGAAAAAAATCTCCTTCCTACAAGTCAACAACAACACAAAACTCAGTAAAAAATTGGCCAAGGAGTTGAATAGACATTTCTTTAAAGAAGATATACAAATGGCCAAAAAACATGAAAAGGTGTTCAGCATTGCTAATTAGGAATTTGCAAATCAAAACCATGATGAGAGCCCTTTTCACAGCCATTGAAATGACACTATGAAGTAGACAATAAGTGTTTGCAAGGATGTGGCAAAATTAGACTCCTTGTACATTGTTGGTGGAAATATTAAATGGTACAACTGCATGGAAAACGTGGAAATTCCTTAAAACAAAAAATAGAATTACAGTACAATACAACCCAACAGTTCCGCTTCAGAGTATATACCCCAAAGAATTAAAAGCAAGGTCTTTTTTTGTTTTTGTTTTTGTTCTTTTTGAGACAGGGTCTCACTGTATAGTCTAGGTTAGCCTTGTGTGGGGGTCCTCCTGCTCAACTTCTCAAGTGCTGGGATTACAGGCATGAGGCACCACACCTGGATGAACACAAGGTCTCGATTATGCACCCTTGATATAGCTGCATTATTCATAATAGCTAGAAGGTGGAAGCAACTCAAGTGTCCATTGATGACTGGGTATGGTGGTGCACTCTTTGAATCTCAGTACTCAGGAGGTGGAGGCAAAAAATTTCCAAGTTCAAGGCTCGATTGGACTATGAGACCCTGTCTCAAAAAAAAAAAAAAAAAAAAAAAAAAAAAACTGAAAAATATGTTTGTTCATGAATGAATGGGTAAACAAAATGTGATATATCTGTATGATGAAATGTTATTTATCTTTAAAAAGAAATTACATTCTGATACATGCAACAGCATGTAAACCTTGAGGACATTATACTAAAAGAAATGACCCACCCACAAAAAACAAATACTAGTATATGAATCTACTTATTTAAAGTACTTAAGAGTATTTAGATTCATGGAGACAGAGTAGCCTATCTCCTCAGATGGGCTGGGGAGAGGAGCAATAGAAATTGTTAAAGGTGTATAGACTTTTATAAATACTTTTTAAATTTTTTTTGGTACTGGGAATCAAACTCAAGACCTTGTGCTTGCCAGGCAAGCACTGCATCGCTGAGCTAAATCCCCAGCCCAAGGGTATATAGACTTTTATTTCTGCCATGTGAAGAGAGATCTGGGGATGGGTTGTGCAACAACATGAAGGTACTTAACACTACTTAACTGTACACTTAAATGTATGTTATGTGTGTATTTTTCTATAATTAAAAAACAGTGTGGTAGTTATGCAGAAAGTCAAACATACAGCATATGATTCAACTATTTTTCTAAAGAGAAAGTATATACAGTACCCAGCAAAGATTCATACATAAATGTTCTTACTTGCTATATTTATAATGTCCCCAAGTTCCAAATGCCCATCAACAGGCCAAACAAACTGGTATATCTGTGAAATGGAGTATCACTCAACAGAAAGGAGTGATCTGTTGATAGACACCTTCTTGAGCCCATAATTCAGGAGAATTTCCTTTTCTTATTTTATTTCATTTTTTAACAGCTTCATAAATTGTTTGGTTGATTGATTGACTGATTTATTTTTCCCTCTGTTCCGGAATTTGAGCTCAGAGTTTTTGCACCGAGCTACATCCCCAGGCCCCCTTTTTTCTGTATTTTTTGTTTTGAAACTGGGTCTCATTAAGACACTAACTTGCCCAGACTGGCTTAAATTTGTGATCCTCCTGCCTCAGCCTATCAGAGTGCTGGAATTCCAGGCATGTACCACATCTCCTGGCTGGAGATATATTTCAGATACTATACATTTCATCATTTAAAGTACGCAGTGACATTTTCACCACAATCAATTTTAGAATATTCTTATCACCTATGAAAAACCCTGTACCTATTAGCACTCACTTTCCATTTCTCCCATTCCTTTCAGCCTGATGCAACCATGTAGGCATGCTCTTGGCCTTTTATATAAATGGAATTGCACAGTATGTGTCCTCTGTAACTTAGCATGTTTCCAAGGTTTGTCCATGTTGTACTGTGATGTCAGTCCTTCATGCCTTTCTATTTTATTTTTTTTTCGTGTATTAGAGTTGGAAGTCTTGCTATGTTTTCAGGCTGCTCTTGAACTCCTGGACTCAAGTGATTCTCCTATCTCAGCCTCCCAGGTAGCTGGAACTTTCGGCCTGTGCCACTATGCCTTGTTCCTTCATGCCATTCTATGGCAAAATAATATCCCATCCCATTGCATACTCATATATACAACATTTTGTGTGCACATTCATCCACTGACGGACATCTTTGTTGTTTCCACTTTTGGGCTATTATAAATGATGCTGCTGTGAACGTTCATGTACAGGCTTTTGTGTAGACATCAGTTTCCATCTCCCTTGGAGATAGGCCTGTGTAACTTTTTGAGGAACTTCCAGAATATTTTCCAAAATGGCTGCACCATTGCACTTTCTCACCAGCACAAGGGTTGAAGTTTTTCCACATCCTTAACCACACTTTTTTATTACTTGTCTTGCTGATTATAACTGTCCTAGAAGGTATGAAACAGTGTGTCATTGTAATTTTTCTTTGCAGTTCCCTCATAGCTAATGATGTTTAGTATACAATGTGATTAAAATCTATGCTGAATGTTTAATTTTTTAAAAAGGTATTACCATAAAAGACACTTGACCATAAATTCCCCTCATAATTCTCCCCCTCACAATGTCTTTTATTCTTTTTTTGTTTGTTTGTTTGTTTTGTTTTTTTTGCGGCACTGGGGATTGAACTCAGCCTTGCACCTGCCAGGGCAGGTGCTTAAGCCGCTGAGCCAAACTCCCAGCCCTAGTTTTTTTTTGAGGCAGGGTTGTACTATGTAGCTCAGGCCGGCCTTGCACTCGCGTTGTAGCCCAAGCCGGCCTCGAACTCACAACGCTCCTCTTACCTCAGCCTCCCGAGTGCTGGGATTAAAGGCGTGCACCACCACACCCGGCAATGTCTTTTATTCCAATAACTTTTTAATTTAGACATTGTATATTTTGATCAGACCTCTTATCTTTTCATATATTTTATATACTATTTTGGAAAACCAATTTGCTTTCATAAATCATTTTATATGTCATGCATAATCAGAATACTAATGGTCTGAAACAAGAAGAAAACATACAGATACTTGAACAATGCTGTACTAGTAGAATTGATCAGAAATGAGAAACTATTCAGGATTATTTCATCTTGATGTGGGAAAAAATATAAGTTCTTTAAAGATCTGTGCTACAATAGAAAAAAGTTAAAGAGATGAGAAAAACTGAATGTTCTAGGAACCAAAAAGGGAAATACTAGAGATAGGTAAGCCTGAAATTAGTAAGTGAAAATAAGGTAGACTAAGTGACAGTACTGTAATATCAGGGCATGCACCTATGATCCCAAAACTAGAAGACAGAGGCAGGGGTATCACAAGTTCAAGCCCATCCTGGACCATGAGTAGTAGACTTAGTGAGATCCTTTCTCAAAATAAAAAGGGCCTGGGAATGTAGCTCAGGGGTGGGTTCAATCTTTAGTGCAAGAAAGAGACAAAACAGAGACGGAGGGAGAGGGAGAGAGAGGAAGAAATGTGAGAGCACATATGTAAAAGCTAAAAGAATTCTGCATGAAAGTAAAATAGTGACTACTAGAGATTGGGAAGGGTCTCAAGAGGGCGGGAAAAGGGAGGTTTTGTTTGATCACTACCCACTATATGTGTGTATGAAACTATCACCCTGAAATCTATTAATGTATAAAAATTTTTAAAATTACATTTGTTAAAAAAAAAAAAAGGGACTGGGGGTTTAGCTCAGTGGCACAAGTGTCTGCCTGGCAAGCATGGGGTCATGAGTTCAATCCCTCAAAAATAAATAAATAAATAAATAAATAAATAACCAGAAGTAGCCAGCCCCTAAAGTAGTCTTTTACATTACTAAACAGAAAGCCAGCTTGTATGTTGCATATACTTGCACTTATTTTAGGTAACTTTGCCTTCGCACTTACTGTCTCACACCACCACCACCCTGTCTGTCATGTACTAGGGACTGAACCCAGGGCCTTTGCAGTGAGCTCCATTCCCAGCTCTTATTTTTATTTTTATTTTTATTTATTTTTGAGACAGGATCTCACTTGTGTCAGCCTCCTGGAGTGCTGGGATTGTAGTCAAGCACCAAGATGCCCAGGCTAGTTTAGCATTTAAGAAGAATCATTTGTAATTTTTTAAAAATTTCTTACTTAGAAAGCTTTAAATATTTATATGGAAAATGATTTAAGTACATGTTGTTATTTATGTACTTAACAATGAACAAATACTGTTTCTTAAACTATATTTGCTTCATAGTATACATGCACACAAATTAGGTTCCCAATACAACAGTCATATTCCCTTGCTGACACCCACTGTCCCACTCTGTCCCTCAAAAAGCAACTCCCATAACAAAATTTAGGTATCATATTTTTATTACTATGAATACACATACATACATACATTAGCCAGTATTTTTTTTAATTTATAAAATGGTATGATAGTATATGTTTGTAATGTTTACTATCTTGTCCTTTTTATTCAGAATTATAATTTTAAGACATACATATGCATTTATTGATACATACAGACCTATTTCATTCAGTTGAACTGTTATCAAATACTCTGGCTTCTGAATGCACCACAGCTTGTCTGTCCATTCCTCTACTGGTAAGCATCTAGGTTATGTTCACTATTTTATTATTACAAGCAGTGCTGAGATACAAATGTCTTTGTACAAAATTCTTTCTACACCAGTGACAGGGTATTTCTGTGTTTCAGACCTAAAAGAGGAGTTCCCGAAGCATAGAGTATGCATATTTGGTTCAAAGGTTGTAAAGAGACTGGAGTCTCAAAATGTTTCTAAAACTACTAAATTTATTTTAGCATCTGTGGGATGGTTTTAGTTCTGTGAGAGTAGCTTATCTTTTTTGGTTTGCTCAGTGACTGTAGTATTGCCTAACACAGTAATGTTCTATAATTTTTCTTGGAAGAATGACTCTTTGGATTTACCATACCTCGGCATTTGTAAACAAATAACTGATTGTAAAAACTATCAGGTTCGTATTAATCCTGATTGTTCCTAAGGTAAGTGAACAGAAAGGCAAAGGAAACAGGACAAGATTTAATCCTTTAAAATCATGTCTAGTTGTGTTATACTTAAGAAATGTTGGTGGAATGAAAGAGGATAAGGAAAAGATATTCTCATTTTAGCCATTTTGTGGGAAAACTAATACTTGAAACTTTAACTCTTACCTGTATGAATAAGTAGATTTAACAAAATTGGATGACAGTAAAGAAGCATCGTTAGACTAGACTAAGTGTTATAACTCCTAGAAATATCCTCTCACTTTATTTTTAGCCACAGCAAAACAAAATCATGAGATCTATGTATAAATCATGTTAAAAGGGTAATTGATTTCTTTTTAGATAGGCAGAATAATACTTTTCTTGTGGGCGGGGAGGTTGAGATAGGGTTTGACTATGTAGTTCAGGCTGGCCTTGAACACGACGACAGTCCTCTTACCTCAGCCTCCCAAGTGCTTGGGATTACAGGTGTATGCCACTATGCCTGGCAGTACCTTTGCACAGTAGTTTACAGTTTGTGAAAGCACTCTCTCATTTTGATGTTTATACTTTATGAATTAGAATTCTGTAGGGAAGTATATTAGCTCATGTTGGCATTTAAACTACTTGTGTTAATGTGGAGTCCAGGACATTGTTTTCTTTTTTCTTCTTCTTCCTTTGTATTGCTGGGGATGGAACCCAGGGTCTTGCAGAGGCATAGCAAGTACTGTATCACTGAACTAGGTGTATACCCAGCCTTAGTACGTTCTTGATTCCTCATTGATTCCATTAACTTTTTCAGCAATGAAAGGGCTTTTCTGTTGCCCAGTAAGTTTTTTCCCCTCAAAGTGCTAATGAGAGCCAGGCATGGCACAAGCACCCCAGTAAGCCCAGCACTTGGAAGGCTGAGGCAGGAGGAATGCCACAAGTTTGAGGCCACCCTGGACTATATTGTGAGTTCAAAGCCAGCCTGAACTACATTGGGAGACCTGTCTCAAACTCCCCATCCCCTGTGCTAATGAGGTAATTAATAAACTGTAGTTTTTATTTTTATGTGATTGAGGCAGCAGTTAGCCACAAGAAGACATTGTCCTTGTGGCTACTAGTTCTTTGCCCGTTATGTCCCAGCATGACCAAGAGACAGACTAAACTCTAAATGTGCTCTTACCTTAAGACTTTTGTAGTATAGGGTACCTCTTCTTTGTACTTAAAGAAGGCCATGTTATAAACATATCATATCAGTTTAGTTTTTTTTTTAATTTCAGAGTAAAGTTTTTTATTTATTTTTAATTAAGTTTATTGCTATGATTTAGGTATATACAGTGATCACATTCATCATAGGGAATTTGTACCTGTACATGATATATCTTGCTTTATCTTTTTTTCCCTCCCATTCTCCCCTCCCTTCAACTCATCTTCCCCTCCTCATTTACAAAGCTTTGGTTCCATTTTATCCTTCTTTTCTCATTCTTTTTCTTTCTTTTTTAAATTTTATTTTAAAGAGAATAAAACCAAACAAAATAAAACAGAAGAAAGTCAATCAAAATGAAACAGTGAAAGTGATCCAGAACCTCAAAACAGAATAATAGTAAATCAACAGTAGCGACCATAATGCCTCTTGTTATCTTCAAAATTACCCTCCATGAAGCCGGGCGTGGTAGCGCACACCTTTAATCCCAGCACTCGGGAGGCTGAGGTAGGCGGAGCGTTGTGAGTTCGAGGCCAGCTTGGGCTACAACGCAGCACAAGGCCGACCTGAGCTACATAGTGCGACCCTGCCTCAAAAAACCAGGGCCGGGAGTTTGGCTCAGTGGCTTAAGCGCCTGCTCTGGCAGGCGCAAGGCTGTGAGTTCAATCCCTGGTGCCGCAAAAAAAAAAAAAAAAAAAAAAAA
>RJWM01010104.1:0-64925 GCA_004363535.1 Dasyprocta punctata
GAAGAGAAAAGGAAAAAGACATAAATATATAAATATTCATAAATAAGACAGTTAAAAAAAACCGTATTGCTAAATACAATAGCTATTGAAAAAGAAAAGTTAATATACCTGGATTGATGAATTTTACATGTCTATATCTGTCAATATCCCCAACCCCTAGGAAGGTAATGATATGCAATATTGTAACTACTGCCAAACTTCAACCACCTCAGTGTGTAAACCTACAATGTTATCATATCAGATCTGTTGTTGTTGTTTGTCTGTCTTTTTCGACTTCTATTTCTAGCTTCTGTATCTATTTTCTCTTAAATAAAAAAAAAATAAAAAATAAAAAATAAAAAAAAAAAATAGGGCTAGGGATTTAGCTCAGTGGCTTAAGCGCCTCCCTTGCGGGCACGAGGTTGTGAGTTTGATCCCCAGTATCCCCCCCCGCAAAAAAAGACCAGATAGTATTTTTGGCTTTATAGGCCCCTGTAGTCTACATTGCACCTACTCTATTCTGTTGTGTTGGTGGCGTTCTGTTATAGCAGCCCCAGAAAACATTCAGTGTGGAAATAACCTCCTCTGGAGACTTGACGACAACTAAGTGCCCACCCAAGGCTCGAGCCATCGCCCGGTCCAAAGTAGTACTGGGCAAACCTCACCGAATATTGTCACCACCGTTTGTGTCACTGTGCTACAGAGAAGGAGACTGAGCCTTCCTGGAGGAAGGAGACGCATGCAGACAAGCACCAGGTTTCGGTGCGGGAAGACACAGCTCTCCCAAGAAAAGAGCAACGGGAATTTGAGAACAGCAGGACAGAAATCCCCATCTTGGACCTGGTGAGAACAGATATTCTAGAGATCTGAGAACTGCCGAGCCCGCCCTTGCCCTTCTGAGATGTGCAATCCGGAATTTGAAGTGAAAATCAGCAGCCTCTTTTTTATGATCGTTTTGTCTGCAATAGTTTTCTGTCAGGTCTAGAAAAGAAGGCAAATTGAATTAACCAAATTTGGGCATTTTTCCTGGCAAACGCTATGGAAGGGGCACAAGGGCTCCCGCGTGCAGAGGCGTGTCTGGGACACGGACTCCAGCGAGAGGAGAAGGGACGAGGGTGGGGACGTTAACACCCCGCATGGGGAAGGAGCTCTTGCCCAGTGCCTCCTCACATTCTCGTTTGTGTTTTTATTGTGGTTAAGTTGGTTTGGAGCCTTATTTTGACTTTTTTTTTTTCTGCTATGCAGAAATTTTTCATTTTTTCAAATGGTCACATTTACTGTGTCTTCCTTTGTGAATTCTGGGTTGTATTTTTCTTAGAAATTCTCTAATTCAAAATTATATTTTTCAAGTTCTAGTATTTTGTAATTTCCTTTGTCTGAATCATTAATCCATCTGGAATTTGTTTTCATATGAGAAATGAAGTAGTCATCTAACCAGTTTCTCTCTGTTGTGTTTCCCAATGGCTGGCCAGTTGTTACAGCTCTAGTTTTTGCCTAATGTATCCTTCACCAGTATTTGGAAGGTCACCTTGATGGGACACTACATTTTACCTCCACCCTCTTAGTGTTTTCCATTGGGCCCAAGGGTTAAATTAACGAAATACATACTTGTAGAGAAAAAGCATAGTCATGTATTTAGTGATAGGTTCTGCTACCTGGGGCTGAGCATCCTCCCAACTTGGTACTGGACCCAGAGAAACAACTTAGCTCTCCAAGAGTAAACTCCATGTTTTCCTTCTCATTCCAGAGATAAACCTCCCGCTCCCTTTTGCACCTGCACTAAGCCCTCTCCAATCCCAAGACTCCACAACCCACCAAGCCTCCACCCCCAGACCCCAGTAAATCATTCTGTCTCCTGCTTTACACAGGCAGATGCTCCCTCAAATCAGGTGTCAATATGTCATTTTGCCCACCTCCCCAAACTCCTCCCCCAGCCAAAGTTGATAAAGGTAACTACACTCCTTCGTTCTTGTTGAGAGCTTTTACCCCCGCCCCTAAAGCTCTCCCATGCCCTCCGCATTAAAGGCCTCCTCATCTCTCTCGCTCTCATTTTCTCTGCGCCGCTTTAGATTGAGTGACCTTAAAATAGTCAAACATTTAGTATAAGTTTTATGTGACAGAGGAGCTGTCACAAGGAAATGAGGATCCAAAGAAATACAGATGAACACTGAGAGTTGGACAAAGAGTCCTAAATTGTGGAAATGTGGCAGGACAGGAAGCTCGGGCCCAGAAGGTAAACCGTGGTGGAGACTGGAAGATGGGGGTGTCTCTTGGCAGCCATTCCCGTACCCGGTGACGAGAGTGTTAGGGCATCTTCCATACGGGGCTTCGTCTCCTGCTTTTGGGAAGGAAAGGGGCGGTCAGAGAGCCCTTCTCACACTGGGCTTATCAATGCTGGCAGCAAAGGATAACGCTGGGGCCAGAGCTGGACACTCAATGGCACAGTCTCCTACCCTGCACTGGTCCACGAGTCACACGCTCGTCTTCCTCTCTCCTGCCCTCTTCCCTCCCAGCCGCTGCTCTGCCCCCAGGAGTAACCCAGGTGGCTTGGCGTGCACCCCAGATGTCCCTGTCCCAGCTCTCCCTGTCAGGAGGTCCCCAGCTTCTCTCACATGGGAAGTGCTCCTTTTAATTTTAGAATCAAATTGTCCAGATAACAAAACTCTCCCTTTAAATCTTGTTTGATTGTGTTCCTGTTACATTTGTAAGTCAGTTTGGGAAGCACTATATCTTTCTAATAATGTGGCCTTCTCCTTAACCACACCTGTGTAGCTCTCCACACTTCTGAAAGCGTCACAGTTCCAAGGCTGTGAATGTTAACCCTGGAGCAGCCTCGGGAGGCAGTTGTCATGGTCATCGTCATGGTCATTGTCATCCCCATCTTAGAGATGAAGTCAACTGCCCAGCTCCGGTGACTATTCCAGTATGCAGCTTGTCTTTCCGGCTCAGACTCATTTTCTCTCCTTTAACAGACTTCCAAATTTGCTTCATAGGAGTATTTTAATTGTGTTCTTCTATTTGTTGTTCTAGCTCATCTACACAGAAGAAAATATGGGGTATTGTGTATTAAATTCATAAGCATTTCACTTGAATTCTCTTACAGGCTTAGATGTATTTTGAGGTCGTTATTTTCCTCATAATAATTTAGAAGGCCTGCATTATGCCACTAGAGCTTTAATAAAAATAAATAGCTCTGTTACCTTAATAAAATAGATAGGTCTGTTACCTCTCTCAGGGTTCCACCATGAAGGGCAGGGAAGCAGAACCTCTGGGTTTTCTCTCCCTCCCTTTCTTACCTTCCACAACCAGTTTTGGTTGGTTTTGTTAAGAGGCTCATTTCTCCTACATAGCAGTTCTCTTTCTCCTAGATAATATTGTCCTGCCTCTCTTCCTTGGTCTTTCAACAGCATTTTCTGAATACTTTTGCCTGAGGTTATGGTTTACATCTGTATGTCCCCCTGAAGCCTCACGCACTCACAGGTGGGTTTTAGGGGGAAACTGAATCAGGGGTGTGTGATCCTCAGCAGTGGATTAGTCCACCAGTGAGTTTATGGCTAAATGTGATGCTGGGAGGAAAAGCCTGGTGGGAGGAGTTAGGGTAGTGGGGCGTGGCCTAGAAGGTCCATCTCCCTCCTCCTCCCTTGATCCCTCTCTGCTTCCTGCTGCCACGCCAGGAACAGTGCTCTCTGCTGTGCTCCCCAGCCAGAAGACTGTGGACTGGAACTTCTATGGGCTGTGACCCAAAATAAGCCTCTACTTTAAGTTGCAGGAGTCAGGTATTATTTCTCAGCAATCAAAAAGTAATTAAGTCACATGAGAAAACCCACCTACCTACCATCTTTCACCTTCTCTCTCCTCCTTCCAATGTCTGTAGTATTTTCATAGTTTTAAAATATTATATTCTGTGCTATAAGTAGAATTTCCAAAATAGTGATTTATTTCTACACAGATTCAATACTCTTCGCCAGTCTTTTAAAAAATAACACCTAACTACAGAAAAGTGCAGCAATTCTAAACTGATAGCATAGTGAGTTTTCACAAAGCAAATGTACCCCAGGGGACCGCAACCTGAGAAAAATAGAAATGTCCTGCCCCAAGCTCACTCAGGCCACATGTCACCGAAGCTGATCCTGTCTGTGACTTTTACATTCCTAGTTTAGTGTCACATCACTCTCAAGAAGGAATCTGCCTCTCCCAGTGATGCATGTGCCTCTTGCCCCCCTGTGTGCGGATATTAATATATTAATATCCAGCTTCCCTGGACACCCACTTCCCCCCAGGATGGCCCACGTCCTTCAGGCTTTACACTGCACACCATGGAAATGTTGGGGGTTGGGTTATGGTTTGGATTGAAAACATTCTCTAAGAGCCTCATCTATTCTTCAAGAGCCTCACTGGGCTGGTGATTATATCAAGGGGGTGCTAAATTCCTCAATGGATTAATCTGACGAACACATCAGGCTAGTCTTGCCTTTTTTCCCCCAGTGAATTACCTGACTTGGGAGAAGGAGATCGAGGAGGTTGAGGGCTGATATCGTTTCTTTATCTGGAAGTTCCCAATTTTTTTTTACCAAACTAGGTCTCGGCACTGCTTTGTTCTGTAATATCTTCCCCCTGGGACACAGTGTACCCTATCAAATGCAGACAGTTCTCTTTTGTATTTCAGCCAGCTTTTCTTGCATGAAGTGTCTGGACTTTCCCCCTTCTCCTTGTCTGTCCTCCTCTGTCAGTGTCATTTACACACATCTCGTACCTGGGATCCTCAGCCATTTTCCATCCAAGAGCAGATGTCCTTTGTAAACTGTTCATCTCGTTATCCGAGGACTTCAGCCTTTTCCTCCTTCTTCCAGCCAGCCCCGCTATATCCTGGATCTCTAACTGCCTCTTATTTCCCTTTGCTGATTGTCTCCCTGTCCTGCCCAGCATTTGGCAGTTTTTCTGGTTCTTTGTGTTTTCTCCAGCTCAGGGCTTGGTGCACTGTGCCCAGGGAGCCGCTGTCTTTTGCGAGTAAAGTTTGCGGGTGCACAGCCACACCCATCCCCTAACATCCTCCCTGGCCGCTCCTGCACCCCCACAGGGGACTCAAGGAGTTGCTACAAAGTCCGCATGGTTCACAAAGCCTCAGATACCATTGTGTGGCTCTACAGATAAAGTGTACGGCTCTCTGTGCTAGGCCATTCTTTCTTCTCTGGCTGCCACCACCACCTCTCTGCTGGTGACTGCCAAGCTATGAGTGCCATGAGATCTTTCTCCAGATACCTGCATACATGGCTGCTCCACACCTGACACACAACATAAACCAGCTTCCGGCTTTACCCACGTCTCCAGCTTAGGACCCAGATACGCGGTGTGAGCAGGGGGAGCCCAGGCAAGGGCAAGTCACCCAGGCCCTGGGAGGCACAGGCCCAGGACAAACGCTGCCCTGCTGCAGACATCAGTAGGGCGGGCATGCGGATGGCCACCAAGTGAAGGACGGTGCCCAGAAGGGCACCAGGTGCACACGTATGCATTCTTGGGGCCCAGCCTGAAGCTGGAAACCCCTCCCAATGCCACAGGACAGATGACACTCAGGAGACTAAGAGCTGCGCTGTCCCGGTCTGACCTGGGTGCAGGGATTGGCAGGTTCTTCTTA
This sequence comes from Dasyprocta punctata, assembly GCA_004363535.1. Lineage (NCBI taxonomy): Eukaryota > Metazoa > Chordata > Mammalia > Rodentia > Dasyproctidae > Dasyprocta > Dasyprocta punctata. The sequence continues at coordinate 5,612 of RJWM01010104.1, forward strand.
CCAAGGGACCAATGGCATCCTCCTGTATCCTGGGGACCTGTAACTGCCCATGGACCCCCAGCACACAGATGCTGGTTGGCTGGCATGCCAGGCATCTCCTGTAGGTAGCTGGCACCAACGCCCAGCCAGCTGGCACCCAAGAGGCCTGCATGTGCACCCTTCAGTGTTACACTTGCCCCCATGCTCACCCACTGGCCGTTCAGCAGAGCCCCCTCCCCAGCACCCCTCTCCAGGGCAGGGAAACCAGGCTTCCTTCTCCTGCATCCCTGGCTGATTCCTGCCTCTCACACAGAGTCAGTGGTGGGTCCTTCTTAGCCATGGGCCGAATGCACACTGCACAGTCCGCCCTCTCCCCTCACCCTTGTCCTGACTAGTGGAAGGCAGACCAGCTAAGGGAGCAGGTTTTCCTAACAAGCTTCTCTCGGAAAAGGTGATGCCCAGCTACAGACTCAATCCAGCTACCCTATCCCGGCCTCCCTGCATTTAGCCACTCCGAGGATTAGCACTCTCAGCACAAGAATCCCCGTTCTTAATGCTTATCCCTGTATGCAAGTATTGGAGGGCAGTGGTTCGCGGCTGGGGTAATGTTGCCCCTCTGGGGCAGATGCAGTGAGTAGATGGCCAGGCATGCAGCTAAGCGTCCCACACGGCACAGAACAGCCCCTCAACCAAGCATTATCTGCTCCAGAACAGCCACGGCATTGAGTTCAAGAAAGCCATCTGCAGGTCAGTACTGCGAGAGGGCCAGGCCTGCCCTCCATGCCAGTGTAAATCTAAATCCTTGTAAACTATCTCCCAGCCCACAAAGCAGCTATAGCAACTCATGTTCCCATGACAGTCAGTGCCATCAAGCCTACTTCTACCAAAGTCAAGGATACAAATTTCTGAGTTCTGACATCGGTGCTCCCTTGCTCCGTGTGTTTGGATTTCCCCTCTGAGATGAGTTCCTGGCCTTTGTCCATTTTTTTCTTTCCTTGAAGATGCCCAGGAGTCCTCTGTGAACCCTGTATTCTGGTGCTCATGCAGAGTTCAGATGTCTTATTGTACAGAAAATGCTTCATTGGAAAAGTTCATTGTGTTATACTGTTTCTTTCTTTGGCTTGTTTGGGGTTTTTCCCTAACCCAGGATCGTGACTGTATTTCCCTGACCTGCCTTTCTGTAAATGCTTTCACAGGTTCATTTTGCAAGGTTAAGGTTCCCGCCCATGGCAAGTTCTTCCTATGTATGGTGTGAGGGAGGGGATCCCTTTTCTTCCAACACTGTGTTCTCACCCTGACCTCTTCCTTTTGGTTCAGCCGCAGCAGCTGCTCAGCACCATGGCTTTGACTCCTCCCTACTTACCCAAGAACCCTGCTGCCGTGACCCACGCGGCTCCTGAGGTTCTTGGGGTGAAGGACTGCGAGAGGATGAGAAAAATAAAGAGGCAAAGCTGGGAGCATGTGAAGCCCTTACTCTCCTGATGAGAGGAAAGGTACTACTCAACCAATGCTGCCTTTTATTTATATACCAGGAAGGATGGTGTCAGTTTCAGCCCCTCTGCCTAGCAACCCAGGCCTGGATTGTTTAGGAGCCTCCTGTTTTTCTGGGCTGTAGCAATTTTTTCAAGTGGTTGACCCAGGTGCTCTTTGTTACTTTGGTAAGGTCATGTATGGGTCATTCTCCAGCTTCAAGGGCTCCGAACATATCCGTCTTTTTTGTTTTGTTGTTGCACAGGATGGGTGGTCTGTTGAAGCTGGAGGAGCTGTGTTGGAGAGCACTGCAGAAGATCTTTTTAAGTGCAGTCCAAAGATTTTAAGTCCCTGCATTCTGCAACTGAAACCCTGTGCAGTCCATTAATCCATAACTGTAGTCAGCTACCAGTGTAACTGGCAATTGTCAGAAGATGTTAGTGATTTGAGTTTCTTTTATAATATATTCCTTTAGCATTGTTTTATATACCTCTAGTAGTTGTATGTTTTCTGCAGGATATTCAAGACCAAGTTAAGATGAGACCTGTTTAAAAACAATCAGTTTTTGGTTATTTATCAAGGTCAGTTAAATCTCCTCAAGAAATGTCTTGGAACCCTACACAGCACCTCTTAGTTCTTGTCAGTGTCAGCCATTTGGATGAGTCATGGCCATTGCTTGACCAAGTTGTTTTCTGTGAAAGCCTGGAAGATTTTTCTCCTGGTGACTCTCCTTAGGCACAGCACACACTGATGATCACTTTCCTCTGTGGTCTCATAGTCTCCTTGATCAGGGGACCAGGGACTCACTGAGTATCAGGTGTCACAGCAGAGGTTCTCTAATGTCCTGGGTCCTCACTGACCTTGAAGGGCTGGGCCCAAAATATTGGCTATGCTCTTAGCCCATCTGTGTCTCCAATTGTTGGTCTCTAAATCTCAGTTGTTGAACATCCAGAAGAAAAGATTGTTAACAGTACAATGTAGTAGAGGCAGAAAGCATAACATTATCATCTTATCTAAATATCAAACATCTTAGAACATAAAATAGAACCATTATTTTTTAAAACAACCATGGATATCCTAACGTTTGAATACCTGTAGAATGTTAACAAACTGTTACATATTTTACACAGAAAATTAGAAAACAAAACCATACCTAATGTTGTAACATGACAATTATGATTACTTTTTTAACACACTTGAATTTGCATATTTTTTTTAGCATAAGATACCCCCTTTATGGTCAGTCGTCCTTATCCAATACATAAAGCTTTAACCTAACTTGTTGACCTTTAGTGAGATGTACATCTCACAAGTTTTTGTTAAAGACAGAGGTCTGAATCTGAAACAAAAGTTTGTCACCATAAACAATCTGTTTTACATTTCTGAAGACCTGTACATCTGGAGGCATGAATACATAAATATACCATGAGGCTAATAACAGTCTTTCATAGCCATATGAAACCTTTGTATGGGCATTTTTAAATCAAAAACCTTACTGTATTATTTCTTTTGATGATGACCAATGTGAACATATTATAATAATATTTTATATAACTTTAGCTGGGGTGTCTCCCATAAGGCTATGGAGATCATTGGGGCCTCCAATCAATGAACAAGAACTGGTTAAAAATGTTACTAGGCAGCTGCTTTCTTATTCATCAAATGGAGTCCCATCCAATAATCTTCCCTGCAAGGGATTTTGTGTACTCATCTTAATAATTTTTTGAGTCGGACGTGGTGGCGCATGCCTTTACTCCCAGCATTCAGGAGGCTGAGGTAGGAGGAGCGTTGTGAGTTCAAGGCTGGCTTGGGCTACAACACGAGCGCAAGGCCAACCTGAGCTACACAGTGCAACCCTACCTCAAAAAACCTAGGCCAGGAGTTTGGCTCAGTGGCTTAAGCACCTGTGTGGCAGGTGCGAGGCTGTGAGTTTAATCCCCGGTGCTGCAAAAAAAATAAAATAAATAATTTTTTGATGACTATGAAAAACCCAATTATAACATTGAACACTTTTAGGGCCGGGAGTTTGGCTCAGTGGCTTAAGTGCCTACCCTGTCAGGTGCAAGGTTGTGAGTTTGATCCCCAGTGCCACAAAAAAACAAAAAACAAAAACAAAAAAAAAAACATTGAACCCTTTTGTTGAACAATGAGAGATTCTCAAGTCCATAATAAACAACAATGTATATTACATTTACACAACCAATTTTAACAACATTTGGACTAACTGGGAATCCAGGTGGAATCATGCTTTTTAAGTCTATTATCCAAATTAAATTTTGATTAAGTGATCCAAGAATGTAAAAAAAGGAGAAAAAATTGTTGAGCTCAAAATAGAAGAAACAACAGTTTACAGAATGGACAGATGGACAAACATGGACAGACGATCTGTACAGATTTGAACAGACATAGAAACAAAGAGTTGGTGGTGTCCACAAGAACTCTCTAAGTTCCCAGGGGCTATTTATACATTTGTATCATGCCCCTTTGCTGAACTAGCTCACTTCTTACACCCTGTGTCCTTGGGGTTGGAACACCTGTCACCTCCAGCACCCCATGCCCTCAGTGAGTTTCTTAGGCTCTCCGTGACACTTGGGCACTCCTGTACGGGCACTTGTGCTTTCGGCTCCACAGATGTGAACGATCACTAGCTCAGCTGACTCCCAATAACTGCTTACAGACTGAACAAGCAGACAAACAGATACACAGGCAGACTGACAAACATCTTACACAGAGTGCACTCAAATATATTTTAGCCAAATTGAATTATGCTAATTTTTACAGTCATAGAATTTGTAATTATAAACAGACTAGTCAGATTTATTGTAGGTCAATTAGCAGAGATCTCTTATAAAAGAATTTGAAAAGGACAAAATCTTATCTACAACATATGTTTATCATAGGACTTAACATACACTCTTATCATCTGTTTAGACCTTTGGTTTATTATTTTTGTTACCATCTTCTGGGCATCTTGGGTCAATTAAGGTTGGTTCTAGCTTCATCCATTTCTGTTGGCTGTGGTGTGGTCTCCAAGGAATCACTGTCATAGGACTTAGCATCTGCTTCTTGAGAGGTGGAATCAACTCCTTCTCTGGGTTTGGATTCATGATACAGCCGGACAGCATGCTCTGGCCCCCAGATAGGCCATTTAGCATTCTCTGGGAAAATACAAGCACACCCTCAACCCCCGTGAGTAGTGGGCTAGGACATTTCCATTGTCCAGTATGAAGATCCTTCCAAAGGACCCTTCTTAGCCTTTGTTTGAGTGCATTATCTTTCTGCTGCAGTAGTTACATCTTTATTAGAACTTTAAAATTTTAAATGGCATATACTGCCAAGTGAAATCTATTATGAGGTGAACTCTCCCTTTTGTTTTTTGAAATTTAAATTGTGAGCACACTTAACTAGTTTTAGACCTGAAGATTATAAGTAATTTTTGTGGTAAGGTATAGAAAACCCTTCGTTTTGTATTTAGGCACTTTGGGCTCTGTCTTGCTGTAAAGGCACACAGGTTGTGCTCCTGCTCTGGCCTAGAGGCCCCACTATTGTTGGGGATGCAAGCAATAAGTGCAGTGTAAACTTTTGATGCATAAAGCATGTGCATAGGTGATGGGGAAAAGCAGGGTGGCTTGGACTCACCAGAGCTGTGTCCCACTTCTCCTGAGCCACGTCCTGCCTTCTGGCCTGGGCCAACTGCTGCAGTGCTGCCAGTGGGGGTGGGGCAGCCCCGGAAAGGCTTGGCAGGTCCCAGGGGAATTTGCTCCTCAGCACAGGGGAGGCAGGGCTGCAAATCTCAGCTCCGCAGCACAGGACCTGCCTCATAAGCCAGCCCAGCCTCCCCCAGGGGAAGTTCTCTGTGCCTTACACCACTTATATGTAGTTTGTTTTTTTTTTTTTTTTTTTTTTTTTTGCGGCACCGGGGATTGAACTCACAACCTCGCACTTGCCAGGGCAGGCGCTTTAAGGCACTGAGCCAAACTCCCGGCCCTGGTTTTTTGAGGCAGGGTCGCACTATGTAGCTCAGGCCGGCCTTGTACTCGCGTTGTAGCCCAAGCCGGCCTCGAACTCACAACGCTCCGCCTACCTCAGCCTCCCGAACTTATACGTAGTTTTGAAGGTAAAATTCTGAAATGGTTTTAGATCCTGATGACTAGAAATCAAATTTTGGGATGTCTCTCTGATCCATTGAAGGAAGTCTCCTCCACCCCCTTGTGCTACTATTCTAAATTGATCATAAATTTGTAACTCAAAAGCAAGTCAATTTGCATGTGGCAGTACAGATACACGTTGCATCCCTCCAGGTTAAATCAATTTAACACTTTTACAAGTTTGAGAAACATTGCTCACACCTGTAGATCTGTAGTTGTCACATCCAGAGGCCATGCCATAGGCCAATGGCACTGGGCAATAATTGAAGCATTTGTTCCTGTGTCTAAAAGCCTTTTAAATGCTTTTTTCTTTAATTATCAATTTTATCTAAGGGTGATCCTGCTTAATCTGTTGAACCCAATAAGTATCAGAAGACCCAAAACCCTTAGATGCCCTTTCTTTATTTACAGATTTTCCGATTTTTGTCAAGGGAAGAATAACCAATTAAGCAATACAAGAATCTGGGGAGATTTGAACCCTGTTTTGAGTAGATTGAACCATAACCTTGATTTTCCCTTGCAGCTGAAACAAGCAACATTGTTTCTTCATCTCTTTTGTTTGGGCCAAGCTCCAGGCTTGGTGGAGCTCTTTGGTTTCCTCCCTTGCTTGAGGGTCCTGAGAAGTAGTGAGAGGAGCAGAAAGTAGCAGTTTCTCCCTGTTAAATAACCCTTTAAAATCTGGAGAAGTCCATCTAGATTTGTGTTGTTTTTCCCTAGCCTTGCTCTACGCCGTCTTCCCATTTCCTCCCAAGTATGTACATTTACAATTCCTTCTTCTGGAAACAAACTCAAGAAATTTAGCAAGCTGTGTAGTGTCAGTGTATTGAAAACTAAAATTGGCTTAAGAAAGCAAAAAAGACCTAAATTAATGTAGAGTTACATTAATCGCAAATTTGAAACAAGTACCCCTGAAGTAAGTAATTTTGAAAAACAACAGTGCTTGAGAATTTACACTACCAGGTATCAAGACTCGCTACAAAGTCATAGTGAGACAGTGATATGCTGGAGTCAGCCAACTATCAGCTCATGAAAGCCAAATGTTGAATTTTTAGAATTTTTACAGGTTAGTTGTTGTCGCATTGGTTATTCAAAATTGTCTTTTTTGAGAGTATTTTGTGAACAAAAATCAGCAAACCACAAATCAGGACCACATTACTCCCCTAACCACTAGGAGCCTGCCGGGCCAAGCAGGGCCGTGCCGTCTTAGGGAAGGTGTCTGAGCTGTAGCACTTCTACTCTTTGGCAGGCCTGTTGTAGGCCCTGCTGGAAGTTTTTCTTCTGGAACAGGAAGGCTTTCCACATCAGTTTTAAATTTACATCGCGTGGCCCAACGATACCTTCGTCTACACTTTGGACAGATAATCGAAGGTTTTGTTGAAGGGACAGAGAGTGGCCATGTTGCCCCTACAGGCGCAGCTGCACAACTTTTGGGAAAATGCCCCCTCCCCCCGCAAGAAAAACAAGTAGCTTTGTTTTTTCTCTTTCCTTTAGGCTGTGAACTGATGACCTGAGTAATTATAATTTGTCTCCGACTATTGGGGATTGGAAGTTTAGACTATTGGGGATTGGAAGTTTAGTAACTGGGTAGATACGCTGAAAACCCTCTGTGTACCCCCTCACCCGTCTGGCTTCTTTTAGCATCAATTGCAAGGGAGAAGGAGACACCGGCTCTACTCCCTGAGAGGTGGAAGTTCCAACCTGTGATGCAGCAAAATTTGTTTGAGCCAAAAAGGCAGGAGTTGCCACTCGTGGCTCATTTGAGGTTATCGGGGTGGCTGTCATTCCACCGTCTTTTCCCTGGTGGGGACTCAATTTTAAAACAGTGCCTGGAGCCAATTCCATTATGGTTATTTTAAACAGCTTACAATTATTAAGACCCTGTATAATCCAGATCCACAGAAGGAATGTAAATACTGGGATCAAGCACGCAACAAACAATTCCTTATATATTTGTGATTCTTTCGAATATATTTATCCCATAGCTAGACAACTGATATAATCAATATACTTTTTTTTTCCAAGGGAAGGGGTTACTCACAGGCCGGTTTATAACTGGCCCTAGAGAAGAAGGGAGTTTCAATGCCCCATGCTTTACACCTGATGAAGCCAATATCAATACACCCCAGTGATGACTACTGACCTATACCAATTCACTTCTCCCACTAGTTGTGCGCACATGAGAAGTGTCTCCTCGCCCTCAATCTCTTAGCCCGTCCATGTTCAGGCACCATATGTCACGACCCACGCGGCTCCTGAGGTTCTTAGGGTGAAGGACCTCGAGAGGATGATAAAAATAAAGAGACAAAACTGGGGTCAGGTGAAGCCCTTACTCTCCTGATGGGAGGAAAGCTACTACTCATCCAATGCTCCCTGTTTATTTATATACCAGGAAGGATGGCGTCAATTTCAGCCCCTCTGCCTAGCAACCCAGGCCTGGATTGTTTAGGAGCCTCCCCGGTTTTCTGGGCTGTAGCAACTTTTTCACTTGGTTGACCCAGGTGCTCTTTGTTACTTTGGTAAGGTCATGTCTGGGTCATTTTCCAGCTTCAACCGCTGCGAACACCCTGCTCCTTCTGTTATTTTGTGTCTAGCACACAAGGACACTTTCTCCCTGTCCTGCATTTCTGCATGGCCCACAATGACACACTGTCACAATGTCTATGACTGAAAGCTCAAGGTTCTCCAGGGACCATCTTCTGTACCACCTCAGTGAAGCTCTACCCAGCACCCACCCAGCCTCCTCCTCTGTACCTTCTCTGAGTCCCCTGCTGCTGAAACAGCCCAATCACCCATCCCTCCCGGAACAGAAAAGTACAGAATGATCTCTGGCAGACAGCTGCCACTTTCTATGCAGACCCCACGTAAAGACAGGTTCCAATTCCGCACACAGGTTGACAAGGCATGATACAGTTTAATGAACCAGGACTGGGAGGTCACCTTGGTGGGTCTGCATCACTTCCAGGAGCTGAAGACCTAAACAAGTGGGAGAGGCCTGCTGGGTCCTCCCTGTGCCCACCCCAGTGTGCACAGAGGCTTCTGGGTGCAGGGGACAGATCGCCCAGTCCCGGAGCTACTTCCAGCCAGTGCCAACAGCACCTAGGTCCACAGGGCACTGGGTCTCCCTCCGGACCTCCTCCCCATGGCTGTCTAGTAAGTCAAGCCACTTGCCACCTGAAACACAGTGGGGCTGGTGGCACATCTCCAGCCATGGACTGCACTGGGGGGCCCAGGGATCTGGCTGGGCATGGTGAGGTGGGCATGGGGAGGAGAGGACCCAGGAAATGGCATCTGGAAGGCAGGTATGAGGATCACAGTTTGAAGCCAGCAGGGGAGACAGCCCAGAGCACAGATCTGGGCAGGCAGAAAAAGACTGCCACTGAGCAAGAGGGAGATCAGAGCGAGCAGAGGGGGGGACAAGCACAGAGCAGGTGTGCAGAGGTCTTCACTGAGGTGCCCAAGGGTACAGAGGGCAAGAGGCAGCAGGGTGAGCAAGACCTGGGAGAGGAAAGGGAGACATCAGTGAGCCCCAGGGAAGTGCAGGTCCCATTCGTCCCAGCTCCATCCCCTCTGATGTGCCAGGTCCACCCTGACCAGCTGAAACTGGGGAGAAGCCCTCTGCAGAGCAGAGGTGTCCCTCGAAAGTCACTGCCACACACACCCTAGTGACATGGTCAGACCTGGGGAACCAAGATCACTGGGACTGAGTTTAATTGCTGCTACTGCCAGGCTCTGTGGTCTTAGAAATCATTCTAACCCCAGAGCCTCCATGTTGTCGTCTATAAAATGGAACATTAACATGTACACCCACAGGATTCCTGCAAGGATGAAGTTTTGACTATTACTTGGCGAGACTCCGTGCTTACGCTGGCAGACTGCCCATGGCAGACAGTCACATCCAAGGAAGAGAGATGGGACCAACCATGAGGGGAGGGGACCTGCTCTGTCTTCTATAAAGAGGAGGGGTTTTGTTCTTTGGGCTCTCATCCGATTTCCCATTGAACAGCACGGGCCCTGACATACCAGCCCTGTCAGCCGCTGCCCGTGGTCAGCCACTTCACACCAGCTGCAGTTTTAGGACCAGCTGCTCCACTTCGAGGATCTGGGTGTATCAGGGAGCAGCTATCAGAACCCCTGCCTGGAGGCAGCAGGTAAGGGCAAGAAGCAGATGGGAACCTGGGTCCCCAGATTTCATAGCCCAGAGAAGGCAACCCTCCACCTGCCATCCAACTCCACAAGTGTGCCTATATACACATGTGCATGCACATATATGCCCCCCTGCAGGTCTTCCACTGAAGATGGGCCTTTTGAAGAATGGAGAGACAAGAATTCGTGGGGGTGGGGTGTGTGCAGCGGGGAGGGAAGGCCAGGAAAATCATTATTTTTCACTCACCACTCTTACCTACAGCCACCACATACTTGCCTTGTTATGCTCCACTATTTCCCAGTGGGAGAAATCGTTTGATAGGTACCATCTCCCCTGTTCGAGCAGCCAAATGCTGGGCATATTCTGGAAGCTCTGTGGGGTACAGGATGAAGATCCCCCTACTATCTTCCTCAAGTAGATTTTGATGTACCTTGAAAGCTGAAGGGACGAGAGAGGAGAGGCACATCAGGGCCAGATCTGCTGCGCACAGGCCATGTTGTTATGCTGCCCTGCCCAGGTGGAGGCCAAAAGTACGTGATTCCAGAATCCCAGACCAGGAGCCCAGCACTGTCACCAGGGCTCCTGGACCCAGGGGGCTCTAGCACAGTCCTCCCCTTCGGCCTGCGTCTGTCCCTCCCCCTTGCCCACAATGCAGCCAATCCTCTCCAGCCTATCAGCACCCAGGGCTGGTGCCCATCACTGACTATTCCCTCAGGGCTCCAGCTTGGGGCAGCCATCATTTAAAAAAATCTTCGTAGAGTAAGATGTCCAGAAACCCCAGGTCTGGGGGGGGGATGGCTCTTTCAAAAAGAAATATTTTGCAGTTTTGACCATGACCTTCAAATATTTCAGTAAACACAACAAGTATTGAATTCAGTCAGTACAGAAAGTGTAAGGCTAAAAGGAAAAAAAAAAAATCACTGCAAAACCATAGCAAGCTCTAAGTGTTATACAACAAAACAAAAATAGTTTCCTACTCAAGTATTGGTCCTCTTTTCTTTGTGATGGAAAGTTTTTATGAGTTAAGGATATTAGTCCTTCATCAACTATACGTGTAAAATAATTGTTATCCTAACTTTCCCATGGGCTGTTTTTGAAAGGAGAAATGTCCTCCCTTATAGGGCAAAACCTTTCCTTCCCTTCTGATTCTGACTTTAGGAGTTGGCAAAAGAAGGTCTCCGCCTGGCTAGCCATCTGTCTTTACAAATAAGGCCCAATCTGGCTGCAGTCTAGTGTTGCTTCTCATTCCTTTGTGTCAACTGGCTGCTTTTGCATTAGAATGGCAGAGCTGATACTGTAAGAGTTCTTTGGCCTGCAAATGAAATTGTTTACCTTGTGTGAGATCAAGATCTGGAGGACTTAGTCCCACCCTGAGACTGTATGTAAAAATACTAATCTATTTTTAAAGAAATAATTGTTTTACATAGGAAAAATACTCTCTAGGTTCCCATATGCCACTCATGGTTAAATTACTTGAAAAATTCATTCTGTTCCCATTGGATACTTTTACACCATTTTCATTGTTTTAAGTCTACTGTTTGGGGCACTAAGCACATCCACACATGTGATCGTCATCACTGTCTATCTCTAGAACTGAAACTCACAGCCATTATTAAATAATGCTCCTCTCCCCACCTCAGGCTCTGTCTCTCCAAAGGTGATTATACAAAGTACATGATATGAGTGGAATCCTTTTAGGATCAGCCTTTTTTTTGTTTTTGTTTTTTTTTGGTACCAGGGATCGAACTCATAACCTCACACCTGCCAGGCAGGTGCTAGGCCACTGAGCTAAATCCCTAGCCCTATTTTTTGAGACAGGGTCTCACTATGTAGTTTAGGCCAGTCTTGAACTCACTTTGTAGCCAGGCTGGTCTCGAACTCACAACAGTCCTCCTGTCTCAGCCTCCCGAGTGCTGGGATTAAAGGTGTGCACCACCACGCCTGGCTAGGATCAGCTTATTTCATTTAGCCTGAGGTCCTCAAGGCTCACCCTAGCATGGATCCAAATTCCCTTCATTTTTAAATTGGACTCCTCCATTGTACACATGTGTACCCATCCATTCACCCATCCCTGGACACTCAGGTTGCCTTGTCCTCTTGGCTACTGTGAAGGACCTTGCCACAAATATGATGGCACGAGAACCTGCTGAAACCCTGGTTTTAATTTGGGGGGGGGGGTTGCACCCAGAAGTGGAATTGCTGGATCATACATAACTACTGTTTTTTAGGAGCCACCATACTGTTTTCCAAAGCAGTGGCACAGTTTCACATGCCTGGAAATACCTGGTCCAGACTGTTTGTGTGTTTTCCTAGGCAGAGATGTGGAGAAGACTTTCAACATTCTCTTGCCTAATTTTTCAAGGATAAACTGTTCGAAGATTGTGTTTTATTTGAAATATCAGTGAATTGTTTGTAATGGCTTAAATGGCATTTTTAATACCTGGTTAAGCTTTTACCATATTATACTCAGGTATTTATTTTTCCCTTCAAAGATGATCTGTAATCTAACACCCTAATGTAGGGTAACAATAACTGAGTCGTCATCGTCATCACCTGGGGAACTTTCGTGCTCTTCCCACACCCACGTTCAGAGGTGGGAACTGTCGACTGGCCGGTGAAAAGCTCCCCCAGGCCAGGTGAGCTGGGTCTGTGACTCCCTCACCAGACGGGTAGGATTCCCATTGCCCAGCATCAGTGTGTGAAAACAAACTCATTTTCACATTGCTGGCCTACCCGCTACCCCTGGATCACACTGCCTTTGCCACCCATTCCACCTCATTTCTGACCTGGGAAACTACTCAGCAGCTGTGCCGTCACTAATGCCTTCTCAGAAGGCAAAAGGCAAGACAAGGCCCTGAGCTACCTCAGCCTCAGGGATGGCCACATAAAATCACATCCTCTCCTCTGGATAGGCTTGTGCTGTGGCCTGTCAAGACATGGGCTGCTCCAAGATGGGCACCTACATGGCTCTGCTCCTGGTCCTGTCCAGGCTGTTCTCCTGTATAGCTGACGACAACCCCCATGCCCACACCCTGGTCCACGGGGTGGGGCCAGCGCGCCGCCCTCCTGCAGCCTGGTGCCCGAGGACTCACCTGGCCCTGAGGACCGTGGTCATATATGTGCTGCACGAACACAACCACCCAGTAGTGCCCCTCCTCGTCCTGGTAGACTCCAGGCTGCATGATCTGCAGGCGCTGGGGCAGCTTGTGGAAGGTGGTAGGAGCTTCGCAGGCCATGGCTGGATGGGCCTGGAGGCCGTAGGTGAAGCGCTGCAGTTACGGGGCCTCTTCAAGTGAGGCTCATGGAGGGGGGTGGGGTCAGGGAAGGGCCGACCCGGGGTGGGGGAGGGGCAGGCTTACCGTCCAGAGCACAGGGGCAAAGGGAAGTTTCACCCGACTCCTGCACCCTCCGAAATAAAGGTGGCTACTCGAGACCACAACTCCAACTCCCCCTGGTCCTCAAGTCCTCCTCTAAGCTCCTCTCCTCTGTCCCCACAGGGCTCTGTGTGCTGAGACGCCTGAGCTAGCAGATACACCGTGGCCCCGCTGGCCTGTCATCACTCCTCCGCAGGACTGAGTCAGAGCCCTGCCTTGGAGCTGAGAGGCCACCAAGGCAGGGACCATGAGCTCAGTAGGTGCTCCCTGCTCAGGCGATCTGGCCAAGGCACAGGTTAAACAAATCAAACTTCCCGTCCTCAGTAAGCAAGCCAGCACCCAGTAACACCTGAGAGCAGGATTGTAGACCCTGGGATGGAAACCAGCCTTGGGAGGGTGTGCAGCTGGCTTGCTGGCCCTGGCCTCGGCAGCGAGGTCTATGGGTACCCACCTGGCTGAGGCTGCTCATCATCTCCGCCTTGCCAAGCGGCCACAGAAGCTCATGCATAAGAAAGAAGCATCCTGTGCTTCCCGTGAATGCACAAGGTGACCATTTCCTTTGGGAAACCACAGTGCGATTCTTCTAGTCTACCTGAGGGTATATAGGAAGTACCTATGCCATGTCGGGCAGTTCTGATGGGCTAACGTCTAAACTAGAGACTGTCATTCCATTTCATGGATGAAGAAACTGAGGCTGGAGTGGCTTGGGAACCTGAGCACTGCGGGTGGCAGCGGGAAGATGGCAATCTGCTCAGGCTGGGTGTGGCCGCCTCAGCTGAGTTTGGCTCGCCACAGGGAATGGGCAGGATCTGGAGAAGGGGCATCTGCAGTGGTGTCCCAGGGTGATGGCTAAGACATCTCCATAGGAAGCAGGTCAGGTGCAGAACAGCAGCTTGGACCTTTGGCCTGCAGCTGGCCTCTGTCCATCTCACGTCTAAGGTATGGTTATGTCTGCTGCCCACGGCGTCTGTCTCTGCCACCTGTGAGCTATAGGCTTCACTCTCCTGGGTGGATGTCACCAGAGTCACAGAGGAGCACACCTGACTCTCTGGGATGGCTCCCTCTTCTTTCTCGGTCCTGGTGGTGTACTCATGTCTGACCCAGTACAGTGGTACCTTGGTTCACGGACTCAATTCTCTCCACAATTCTGGTCACAAACTGAACTGGACAAGAACCAAATCAAATTTCCCCTAAGGTCAACACTGAACCCAACTGTTGAATCCAATTCAGTTCTCTTCCAACTCGGTTTCCAACCAGAATCGTGGAAAGAATCAAGTACCAAGGTATCACTATATTTTCTCCTCCAGAAGAGGGAGCCCTTCTTAAATCCTAAACCCAGGTGTCATGGTGGAGGGCCACCTGGTTAGGGAGATGATTGGAGACCACAAAGGAGGCCCTGTGCCGAACTTGGGCAGCTGTGGAAGTCACTGAACCCTCTGCACGTACTGCTCAGCTCCTCCTGTGCACCGGGCCTAAATGGTAGACAGAGCAGAACAGGAGGTTGGAGGTCAGAGTTTAGAAACAGCCTGGCACTGATGGAGTCAGGACAGTGATGTCTCTAGGGAAGCTGCAGGAATTAAGACGCGGAGGAGCAGCAACTCAGGGTGAGCTAAGAGGCCAGGACACGACGAGTCATCCAGCACAGAGGATGAGGGCTCCTGTGATAGAGGGTCACAGCGTGGTGGGAGTGCTGGCGCCCAGGTACGGACAGGAAGTGCCAGGCAAAGCAGAATGGGGAGCAAGATGGCACCCCACTAAAGGCGTGGTATGAGCACACACACGAAGAGTGTGAGAACAAACCCTAAAAGAGTGGGCATCGTGGCTCCTGACTATAATCCCAGCACTTTAGGAAGCTGAGGCAGGGGATGAAGAATTTGATCTGAGCCTGGGCAACTTAACAATTTAGTGAGACCCTGTCTCAATTATAAACAAAATAATAATTTTTTAAGAAGGGCTGGGAATCTAGCTTAGTGCAAAGGCCCTGAGTTCAATCCTTGGGTCCAAAAAGAAAGAATAAAATGAGTAACTAACCATGGAGTTTAATTATAACTATCAGGAAAGGACTGGCTGGAAAAAGGGCTGGGAAAAAATAATAGCGCAAATAGGAACATCCAAATTCCAGCTCTGCTTATTTCAATGGTAATGGATTGGAAGGATGATAACGGAGACACAGCCCAGGCACCAAACTAAAAAAATGGGGTGTAGGGGGTTCCCTATTCCAAGGCATTGAAGATGTACTATTTTCTTCTAAAGGTTTTGTTTTATATCATTTTTCTGTTATGTAGTTAACTTAATTTCACAATTTAAACAGACTATGCTCTCAAGGCTGTGCTGTATTACACTCCTGTCATAAATCTGCGGCCATGTATGCATGGGTCTATTTCTGGGCTCTTTCTGTTCCAATCACCTGCTTGGGTATTTTTATGTTGCTACCTCCTTGCTCATGGGTACGGCTCTAAAGCAGGCCTTGAGATCTTAGAGTGTCAGTTCCTCCACCCTTTACAGGGTAAAATTACACATGGCTAAAGAGTTCAAACACTGGCAAATAAATATGTGGAAATATTCAGAACATGACCCTTGGATATGGACCACTTTGCTACACATACTGCCCGTAGCAACACCAAGTAAAAAGAGTGGGTAATCATCTCAAGTTGTTCAAAAGTGTAACTTCTTATGACAATGTGTTGAGTAAAAGAAAAATAGTTACCAGAGTGGGAGAAAATACTAATGTATAGCCAAGTGTTAATTTCCAGGATGCCTGAAGAACTCTTACAAACTTAAAACTTAAAATGTAACCTACTGGGAACAAGAGGAAGAGCCAGAAGCCGGGCGTGGTGGCGCACGCCTTGAATCCCAGCACTCGGGAGGCTGAGGTAGGAGGAGCGTTGTGAGTTCGAGGCCGGCTTGGGCTACAACTCGAGCACAAGGCCGGTCTGAGCTACACAGTGCGACCCTGCCTCAAAAAACTAGGGCTGGGAGTTTGGCTCAGCAGTTTAAACGCCTGCCTGGCAGGCGCAAGGTTGTGAGTTCAAACCCTAGTGCCACCAAAAAAAAAAAAAGGAAGAGTCAGAAAAAATCCACAGAAAAGGAAACAGAAATGACCAATTGCTGCCCGAAAAGACACCCAACCCCACAGGTAATTAAGAAAATGCAAACTTTAAATGTCTTACATTTGAAAAACCTCTAATAGTGGCAAAACAAACATGAAGCCGACACTCACTATATCCAATATTGGCAAGTGACACGGTTTACCTTTCTGGCCAGGCCCCTCCACTGTGGCTCAGGGGTGCAGTGGAGCCAGGTTCCTGCTTCCCTCACCCCCGGCCCATTCATTTCCCAAACCGTACACTAGGCTGAGACAGGCAGACACAGGTCTCCTTCCTCAAAGTGGGATCAGTTTCCAA
The DNA here is from genome assembly GCA_004363535.1 of Dasyprocta punctata. Taxonomy (NCBI): domain Eukaryota; kingdom Metazoa; phylum Chordata; class Mammalia; order Rodentia; family Dasyproctidae; genus Dasyprocta; species Dasyprocta punctata. The sequence goes on from RJWM01010104.1 coordinate 22,131, forward strand.
AGAAAAATGTGGATGCAGAAGAGACAAACTTTACAGTTTGGGAATTTTTCCCTTCAGTTTTAGAAGGCAAAAAGACCTAGTAACTTAGGCATTTACAAGCAGAGGTTCCCTGTGGTCTGTCCCTCCACACCCTAGCCTGTCTACCTGCCTGCAGGGCCACCCCTTCAGCTCACAAGCATCCGGCTCCTAAGTCTGCCATTTGGATAGATTCTTCCTGCTCACAGGGGAGCCTTCCTGCCCGGGCCCCTCCTCCTCACCGGGGCAGAGTCCCAAATGGCCCTTGGTCTACAGCAGGTGCTGGCTTTAGTTGGGTGGGTGCCGCTCGGCTTTGAAAGTTTGGTTTGCCAAAGTAGCTACAGTTAGGTCAATGCACTCCAGTCTACTGGCCAAGGGTGAGCCAAGGTTCCTCCCTGGCAAGAGCTTCGAACCTGCCAGTTCTTTCATTAATAGATCTGTGAGCTGGCACCTCTCCCAAGGACAGACATTTCCCCTGCACAGGATAAGATAGTCTCATGCCAATTTGAGGGAACAACACTCTCCATTAGCAGAGGACATGTCCTGCCTTTGGAAACTTTGGTCTCCATTATTGTCAGAAATGTTTTCAATTGCTTCCCTACCCCAAGGCAAACGAGTTGGGTGGGGAAAGCTGGATTCATCTTCCGTGGCTGGGCTTTGTTGGAGGAAGACCCAGTGTTCAGTTCATCTACCCCTTTCCTTCTCTCTCCCACAAAAGATGAAGACAGTGGGTTCTTCCAGTACAATCACAGTCATTTCGCTTGCAACTGGGTTAGGAAATCTGGCACACATGGTGTCCAGCCCACAGCAGGGACTCTGCCCTCCTTCCAGCAGAGCAACTCTTTCCCAGCCTTTTATTCAGACTGCCACTAAAGCATTGGTCTTGCTCCTCCTTGATTTAGAGCCTGTGGGTTTATGTTACCCAGAGAGTATTTCAGAGTTTCCCTGTCCTCATGAGAAGCTGACTTCTGGACAAAGAGGTGACCCAGGACACTTGGAAGCATATGGGTTTGCTGCCAGACGTCCCTGAACCAGGGCTTAGTTCTGACACTCATGTGCGATCTTAAACTTTTAACTTAAACTTTTGAGGTTTGCACTCCTCGCCTGTAACACATAGGTGGTTCTGCCTTATCAGATAGCTGTAGGAACAGTAATAATATTTGTAAAATGCCTGGCACATGGCAGGTCCTCAACCAATGATAATTTACGTGCTGAGGATAGAAGCCATATCTTACTCTTCTCTGTGTCCCAGCATCAAACCAGTGGCACAAACATTGGAAGGACCCAGCAAGTACCTACTGGGACCCAGCAGCCTTTAGTCAGATTGTTTCCTGGTACAAAACCATTCCGTCAAGTCCAACAGGAACCCAGAGGTATGCTGGAAATGAAATTCATTCAGAAACTCCCTTCCTGCTGCCAAATCTTCATTTTTTAAAAAAATGTACCCAGAAATAAAAGTGTTCACAGTGAAAGCAAAGGCCGTGGATATTGAGAATCCACAGTGACACAGAGAGGTCGAGTGGTCAGGGAGAGGAAGCATCCCACACGAAAAAGCGTCCCCAGGTCCTGTGATTGTCACGTCTTTTAAAGGCCAGGTCTGTGATAGCCTACATAGGTTAGCAGAGTTGCCGAGGTGAACCACGCAATCTGATTGGCCACAGAACTACCCTTGTGGCCCAAAGCTTTTCCTGACCTTGGTACAAAGCTTCCCCTTCACGTACATGGCCTCCGCGCGAACCTTCCCTCCACAGCCTCCCTTCTGGCTTCCTCTGCTGTGGTTTTTAAATGGTTCCACATTTAATCCATCAGAATGACCCAGAAGGAAGCAATTGTCTTTAAGTGGGTCACTCCCTGAAGCATGGTGGCAGCCTTCCTATACAGAAGAAACTGGGTCTTCACAAAGAGCAAGCATCCAACCACAGGCCGGGCTGATGAGAGAGGCCAACATGGGTCACAAGGTCCACTCTCGCCCTCACCTTAGAGATGAAGGACCGGGGTGCAGAAAGCAGCTCATCTCACCCAGACCCCAGAGCTACTTCGTGGATGGGCTGGAACCTGAACCCCAGTGTCTGAGCCCGAGTTCCAGCTCGCCCACGACACCGCACACATCTGCCCACTGACTGTCAGCAGGGAGACCAGTGTTCAGGAGCTGGCTATGTGTACCAGGCACCCGGCACACCGCTCAGGTACACTGCCAAGGACCAACTGCTCACACAGTCCAGGCAGGGCAGCTGGGCACCTGCTCCACACAACTCCATCACGACAAAGGGTATCATCTTATTTAAACTCGGGCTCTGGCCAGGCATGGTGGCGCATGCCTTTAATCCCAGTACTCGGGAGACTGAGATAGGAGGAGTGTTGTGAGTTCGAAGCCGGCTTGGGCTACAATGCGAGTGCAAGACCTGCCTGAGCTACATAGTGCATCCCTGCCTCAAAAAAATACTAGGGCCGGGAGTTCGGCTCAGTGGCTTAAGCGCCTGCCCCGGCAGGTGCAAGGTTGTGAGTTTGATCCCTGGTGCTGCAAAAGTAAATAAATAAATAAATAAACTCGGGCTCTGTTGGATCCTTTGTCTCAGAGGTGTTGTAGAGATGAGGTGGAGGGAAACTTGCTGCACATGTAATAAATAGAAGACCCCATAGGCAAGGCCATGGCCATGGGTGCTTGCAGGGCTCAGGTCCTAGGGATGCCAGCTGATATGCTGGCCTTTCTGGAGGCAGAAGTTAAGCCATGCCTCCCACCTCATGGTTTGTACAGTTATCACGAGGACGCATCCATCCTTAGCAGCAAGCCTGCCTGCCACTGTTTCCATATTGAAGGTCAGCACAATATGTGGCCTAAAACTACAGACTCTAGAGCCAGATTGCCCATGTTCGAACCCCAGCTCTGCTGTACTAGGTGTGTGGACTTCAGGAGGTAGCTCGCTTGTGTGAGGATAACTCCAGCTACTGAGTGTAACAGTGAGGATTGAATGAGTGTGTGAGATGAGTACTTAGCACAGTGTCTGCCTATGATAGGTGCCTTCACTTGTATTAGTACTGGGTATTGTGCAGATTCTCCAGCATTCCCATTGAAACCAGACTGCAGAAAAAGCAAGAGACACATCCTTCCGGCTTACCGCCCAGCGTGAAGCACCTCACCAACCAGATCAGCTTGGCTGCTGTGTGGAGAAGGCACTTGAAGCTTTGAGAGCAGATGAGCAGACCACATGGGAGCTACTGCTGTGTCCAGGTGAGCGATGGCTGAGATCAGCAGAGACAGCTGTGCAGAAGGAGCCGGAGCAGGGATAGCGGTCGGGGGCCTGGATGGTGGCGTGAGCGGGGTGTGAAGGGAAGAGTGAGGACAGCTGGCCTCTGCCTCCCTTTCGTGTGCTCTGCTGGCCTCCTGACCAGCCAGGACATGGGGCCCAGCTTCCCTTCTGCCCTTGCCCCTTCCTGAGCCCATTTCTCCCTCTCTGGACCTTCCAGAACTCCTCTCTCCTCCCAGCTTCTGTTCTGAGCAACACTAAGAGGGAGAGGGAAAAAGGGGGAAAAGCCCGTGACCAGATTGTGCAGCAGAAGCTGCTCAGGCCTAGTGGGATGTGTGTGGGAGGTAAATCCACTGTCTCCCTGGACACACAGGAAACAATTACTCATGCAGATGAGACACCGCTACTCCTCTCCTTGACAGCCAGCATCTCAAGGAGCCTTTTCAATGTCTGTGCTCTGTTGAGATAGAAGCTCCTGTTTTCCATCTGTAGACTCGGGGATAATGTAAGGCAGCTCCTGGTTTGATAATGAGCTTCTAAGTTTTGGCAGGGCCCCGGAGTTACAAGGGAGGGGAGCGGGGAACAACAGCAAGCAGTTCCAGGAAAGCACACCTGAGAATTGCAGGGAAAAGTGATTTCAAAGTCAGGGAAGTCAGGCGCAGTGCTGGCCCACTTACTGAGATGGCATAGTGGCTCCTGGGAGAGATAAAGTACAACCCAGGCGGGGCAGGGGACCAGGGTCCAGAACTGGGAGTCGGGGTGCTGGCTCCAAGCAAGTCAGGGCTTCCTTCCTTCTTTTTTCCTTTCTTTGCCTCTGCTTGCTTGCTTCCTTCCTTCTTTCCTTCCTTCCTCCCTTCTTCCTTCTTCAGCAAATGTGCATTGAACCTCTACAGTGTGTCAGGCCTATGGAGATTGTACTCTAGGTACTGGTGAGGGTGTTTGGAGGAGGGACTGACAAGCACACAGAAAAATTACAATGCAGGCTGGAAACCATTGGAAAAAACCAGCACAAATTGGGTGCCGCAGACGAATACCCAAGGGAGGCTCAGAGCTCAGCGCAGCCGAAATACAGATTGTAAAGTCTGGTTGGATGCTTCCAACACAGCTCCCAACCCAGCCTGGCTCCTAGAGGTCACACCCTTGCATAGTCTTCTCCCTTAGGTGCGGGTGTGACATGTGACTTCTAACCCACAGAATACAGGACAGTGGTGCCTTAGTTACTTTCCTCGTCACTGGGCCAAAATCACCACCACCTGCAACTTAAAGAAGGAAAGGCTTATTTTGACCCATGGTTTGTAGAAGTTTCCATAATCAGCCAGCTCCAAGGCCCAGTGGCAGTGTCGAAGGGCCTGGCATCCAGGAAACAGAGAGGGGAAGGAGGAACTAGGGAGGGAGACATACCCTTCCAGGCCATGCCCCCATGACCACCTCTTCCGGCCAGACTCCACCTCCTAACAGCAAGTCAGCTATAAACCCATAATCCAATCAACTTCCAAAGCCCCACCCACAAGCAGATGTGGCTCCCAGGGTACATCTAGGTATTACCAAAGGTGGCATGGTGTATTTGGTGTACATGCGGAGATGATTATATTGCATTTGGTCACAGAGCCCATCTGGCTGGGGCTTCTCAGTCCTCTGCTGGCTTTGAGCAGACTAAAGGCCTGCTGGGAGACCCACATGGCTGGAAACGCAGGTCACTAGGGGAAACCAGGCACTCAGTCCTACAGCACAAGGCTGTGAATCCTGCCAACCGTGTGGAATGTGGCAGCAGATCTTTCACCAGCTGAGCGCTCAGATGCCCCTGCAGCCCTGGCATGCATGCTGACCTGTGCTTGTGGGACCTTAAGCAGAGGACACTGCAAAGCCATGGCCAGACCCAGGATGTCCAGAAACCATGAGACCATAGATGTGGGCTGTTTTAAGCTACTAAGACTGCAGGAGTTTGTTCCACGGCATCCGATGACTAATAGACAGGGGAAGGGAATGATCAGAAAGGAGAGAGGTGGCTAATCATCTTGCAAGCCACAGGAAGAGGGCTGGACCCACAAGCCCCTGGTCTCGCATTCACCAGTTTTCCTTGCAGGATGCTTGCGGGATGTCAGTAAATGGCCTAGGGCCCGGTGCACCTGCTATCTGTCGATGGGGCAAGATACCAGAGCAGACGGGAAAGGATGGCTTTAACCCCGCTCTGGACACAAAGTGGTGGCTCAGGGCCAGCGCAGGGTCCCCGAGGATGTGTCCCGCTAGCTCACCTGGCTGAACCTCATTTCCTACCTGAAGGTCAAAGGCTGGATGTGGCCATGCTGGCGAAGGAAGAACTTGCTTGAAACAGGGCGAGGAGCTACAACATTTGATGACGAAAGTCTCAGGTTGAGGTCTAAAATAAAACAGTGGAGAATGCAGATTATGGATTCACTTTCCCCATGTTAAACAACCACCACAGAACCACACGTGTATGGCTCCTCATGGCCCATTTCTCACAGCAAAGGCAGCTGATGTCTGCTGAACCCTTGCTCATTCAAGCTTGTAACAACTTAAGTACAGGAAGCTGAAGCCACGGCCAGACCCGGGGAGATTGGAGAAGTCTCCCGGGAAAGAAAGACCCTTTCCCCAGAACACTCTTCCCGGCTTGTGATCACCATGTCATGACTGCATTGCTGACATGTGCGATCTTCTAGAACAGCACCTCCCAGATGGTGGCATCCATAAGAATTACCTGAGAACCTTCTTAAAATGCAGACTCACGTTTGGCAGGTCTAGGGTGGGGCTTGGACTGGGCACATCCACCAACTCCCAGGTGAGACTGGCAGACTGCACTTTGAGCAGCAAGGAGGGTATTCTTGGTTTGGCCACACCTTGATTGAAATCACTGGGAAATTTTTATAATCCTCATGTCCAAGTTGTACCCCACACTGAGCAAATCAGAATCACTAGCGCAAGAGCCAGGTCATCTGGAGATTTTAAAGCACTTAGGAGATCACATGGGGGAGCTGGGCTGGAGAGCCATGAGCCACACCCTTGGCTAACCTCTGACCCTGCAGGAAGCAGTCAGCACCTTAGGACTCCTCAAACTTTTTGTGCCGGTGAATGACCAGGACACTCACGCTGCAGGCTCGTGGGGCCCCACCCTGCAGAAGTCTTGGAGCACGTGGGTTTTTAAAGCACAGGTGATTCCATGGTAGGTAACCCTGTGAAAACCTGCTTGCTGGTTATCAACTCAAATTAGTAGTTATTTTCAACTTAAACTTGGCTGTGCACCCCTATCTTATTTGTTAACTCTATAGTCATCAACTCATGCTTAGCTCATTACCTGCTTGCTAAAGCAAAATTCTAACTCACCTCCAGGGCAGATGGCTGGTAGCTGGCAGAGAAGAGACTGCTGGATGAGAACCAGCAAGCACCAGACCACAGGAACAGGAAGGAGGCTGCCCAGAAGGGCAGGGCTGCAGCCCGAGCCGCCAGCGGCCTCTTCAGCCTGTGCCTCTGCTACACTCTTACTCCATTTACTGTTTTTCTCTCCACCTCCCCGGATCCCCTGAATCAATTTCTCAATGACTCCATTGGTCAGCCCGGGCAGTTCCAGCCCCAGTGACTCCTCACCTCCACCCAGAGGAGGCCAGGAAGCAGGGACCGCGCTCCTCAACTCCGACTGACCAAGGAAAGGAGTGGATGGGTGAATCGGTGACTGCCCAGCTCACTTGCGCTGGAAGGAACCAGATACATCTTTAATCCACTGTGCCCATTTTCCAGACAAGGGCTGGAGAGCACATGTCTTGGGATTTTTTTCAAAGATGACAGAGAGGCAGTGGCATGTAAAACAAATGTCCTGCACCCATGCGAAGTCCTGGGGCTCTAGTGGTTCTTCTGCCATGAACACCCCGGGGCTTCAGACAAGCCACTTCCTCTCTAGGTCTAGGGCAAAATCAGAAAGCAGTGATCTCTCATTCACTCAGCAATCAGGGAGTCTCTGCCAAGCACCAGGCCTAGGACACTAATGGGCAAGATACATCAGCTCCAAACTAGATGGACACATGGCGGGGGTGGGCCTTAGTCCTGCAGCCACGTGACGGCACGATCTGGTCACGTTTCCCCCTCGCTTGCTGAGTCTTGCTTATGCATGTATAAATAAAAGATGAGAGTGCTCATCTTCCGGGCTGTGTGAAGACCCGTGGCCACAAGCGAAGTCCACAGAGCAGTCCCTGGCCTGCAGAAGGCTTGGTGACCAGTGGACAGCATTGGTCAGTGGGCTTCTGCGGAGCCAGCGGTGGGCACACATCCCATCCACCAGGGTCCGTGTGAGTTACCGGACCCCGCCCCCTACCCCGCCAGCGTCACGTACCTGGCTGCAGGATGGAGCTGCAGCTCGTCACTGCAGTGGCAGAGCAGTGGGTCCAAAGGTGAGCTGCACCTGGCTCTATCCCTACCTGTGTGGCTGAGCTTGGGCCCTTCTCCTTGCCTGGGCCTCAGTCTCCCTCTGTAAACCAGAGAAGAACAGCTGTCTTGTCCAACATCGCACTGACCCAGCGCTTGGTGGGCGTTGGTCAGCGGGCAACCTGGTCCCCACTGCAGGCGGCTGCTGAGACTCGCAGCCATTCACACTCGCAGAGCTTCTGTGTATCTGCTGTGGCTTCTACACCAGGCCCCAAGCTAACTGGCCACATCTTCTCCCACAGCCCCGGGGGAGGCAGCACTCTTTCCCGACTGAGCCTTTCAGAGGTTATAAAGGGACAGGTTGCAGAGGTGAAGGAAACAAGGTGTCCAAGGAGACGTGGCTTCACACAACAAAGCTGGCCAGAGTCGGGACCTCTGGCCCCTCGGGGAAATCCCTGCGCCTGAGACGTTCATAGTCCCTGCTCCGCTTCCTAGACTGCCTTGCACACAAAGCCGGGGGCACCGTAAGTGTCCGTGACTTGTCAGGGGAGCGACTGCAGGAAGTAGGTAGATGACACAGCACCCATCTCAAGGCAGGAAGCCTGTCCCCAAACTGCAGTGGACCTCAGCTACGCCGCTCCCCACCAGGACCTCGGCATTAGAATGGTGACAGAGGATGAAACCTGTTGGAGAATTCTCAGAGCACCGATCAAACACCGTCAGTCCTCCTGTGGATCAGGGCAGTGAGTGGTGCCCAAAGGAAAGGCAGGACTGGGTTTGGGGCTGGACTCTGTGATCCCAGGTGAGTGACTTAGGTCTCTGACCCTCAGTCCAATCAGATTTTCAATCCAGGCTAAGGATCACTGAATCCACCCTTGACATGCTTGGGCTCCACCAGTCAACCTGTTGTGGGGGGGGGGGATGTAAGATGCATGTGGAAGCCCCTCATCCTATTCAGACTACTGTGGACCACCTGGCACCAGCCAGCTTCCAGTCAGTCACAGGCCCATGAGCAAGCCCAGCCGAAGTTGACCAAGCTAGGCCCAGATTGACAGAACCACCAATATGACCCAAGGACTTATGAGCAATGGCAAAAAGCTGCTGTTTCAGGCTACTGCATTTTAGAGACACTTGTTATGAAGCACTAGCTCACTGCTACAACCAAGAACTAGTGGAGTGGTGGATCTGGGAAACACAGAGTAACGCAGCCTGGGAGGGACTTTTAATGCATGTTGTCAAGATGCATCAACAGAACCAACAATGGGACAGCAAGGTAGATGTGTGACCTGAGGATGTGGTGTCATTTTGTTTTCATGACAGAAGCCAGTTTGAGGACAAAGCTGATACTCAAGGAGAAACATAGGATAGTGGAGGCCCCATTTTTGCACCCATCCCCTCCCTCTGTGCTTGCATGCAGCCCAGATAATCATCTCGGATGCCAGCCCGGTGCAGCCAGTGAACCAGTGCTGAAAACAAGCTCTTCTTATTTCAGACACATCAGCCAGGCTTTCTGTCGGCTGCCACTGCAGTTGCTGTTGTCTGATTGCAAGGCAGCCACTTGGTCCTTGAGTTGCCCCAGTTTCCCCAAGACCAGACCAGATGCCGAGAGGTTCCCCATCCATCCCCTTCCAAGCCGGCAGACTGTCAACTTGGGTGAAAGCCTGCAGATGATCAGCCTAAACGTGGGGCAGAAATTCCGACTCATTTTTGTTTTCCTCAGCTTCTTCTCTGTGAAACACTCTTGATACGCTGTGATTTTTTATGTGCCCATGTCACTGGCACCTAATGGCACAATCTAACCAGGTGCTGGCAGGGCTCCAACCGCTGTCCACTTAAGAAATCCGTGAAGACAGTGGGGGAATGACCGCAAGATATGAAGACAGCCCAGGCTCCCACCCTCCCAAGATAAGGAATAGACGGAGCGGGGAACAGGAAACCCAGGCTGTCCGCTGCTAGGAGGCTGGGACTGTGTGATCTAGTGCTTGACATTCCCTTCTCTGGGCTCTGGCTTTGGGTTCTGCAGAGGGAGTGCTCACAAGCCCCCTACCCATGCTGCACTTCCAAGAGTCTAGTGAGGGCCTTTCTTTAAATTCTGCCTCACCTGCAGCCGCAGCTCTGAGGCCTCAATGCTGAGTCAATGATGGGCGAGTTCTAAACCAACCTGATCTTCACTTTGTCACCTATACCTGGGGAATAACACTAATTCTGATCTGAGCACTAAAGCATGAAAGATAAGCACATAACAGATGCTCCATGCATGGTAAATGTCTTTTCTCTTACTATTTCTATTGCAGTTGTTTTTCTTGTTGTGTGACTTTATTAGGAGAGGTCAAAGGAACATTTGCTAGAGGTTGGCCGATTGGAGACCACAAGCACAGAGGAATGGAAAACTAGAGTGGAAACACAGTCCGACACCCACATGCTGGGCTCCACTCTGGGCTGGAATGATGCAGACTGCCGTGGGCGGTGCCATTAGAAATGTGGAAAGGATAAGCAACGAATGCACAGGAAGCTGGAGATGAGCGCCCGACCTGGCCCTCACGTCTTGCTGGATAGAAAAAGCAAAGCAAGCATAGCCTCAAATTAAGCTTACTACACAGTTACTCAGGGTCTTCTCACCCTGGAGTCGAGTTTTTTGCTTTATTTCTTTAAAAAAAACTCTGGTATAATTGAATCATCTGCAGTCGTAGTCCTGAGGACCTGGATGCCAGCATGTTTATAATGGGAAACCATGTTTGTTAGCAAGTTCGTCATAGGAAAGCATATCTATTTGGTTTGGATGAAAACCCATGTCTGTCACAGGTGGTTGAACCCACCCACCATACTTGGTGATGATTGACTAACCTTGACAGTCACATTCAGTTCTAATCAACTCAACTTGCAAAGCAGAAGTTTCCAGACGTTGGGTAAAATTAGGAACACGACTAAAGGCATTTTTCTCCAGATAAGTAATTGTTTCTGCAAATAAGAATAAAATAACTTTAAGCAAGTGTAGAATACCAGTTTGCTTCCATACGAATTATCCAAGAAGAGATGGGCAGGCAGCTTTCAAATCCAGCTGCCATGACCACTGGACACAAGGAAGCTGGACTTGGGGACATTCTGGACAATGAATGGGTCCTTGGACAAGAGATGCAAGAATAGTTCAGCCCAGAAGCTCTGCCCTTCCCTGACCTCCAACCAGAGAGGCTGTGCCCTTGTCTGGTGCTGCGTCTGCTTAGCAAAGCTAGAAACACATTTTCCAGATTTTCTTTTCCTGATTACTTCCAGGTTAGCATAGGTAAAAGCTGTATGTAGTGGGAGGGGTGCAAGGTGCCCTGTTGTGTTCAGGAAGTGGGCACAGAGCCAGTGGAGCTCCTGGCTGTGGCTCTGTTGCTGGCTGGCCTGCAGTGGGGCAGTCAGTCCCACAGCGTGACTACGTGTGTCACCTCTCACTCATACCGATGACTTCTGCACCAATCCCTCGGCCCCTGGCTACTGTCCAGTTGGCATTTAGACTTAAGATGCTGGACCTATAACTGCTGTCTTACTCGTTTCCTGCACTGGTCACTTGCATCAATCCTGTATTCATTTACTTGGATAAAAAACCCGTGGTGTCCATTCATGAGGTACAAACCCCGGTGTGAGGTCCACAGTGAGAGGGAGAACGGTGACTTCAGGGGCCTTGTTTCGAGCAGCGGCAATTGAAGGGACATTCAGCATGGACACAGCCACTCCAGTGAGTGGACAACAGGGGAAGGGAAAAAGGCCCGAGGCACACCTCCAGCCTCAAGGTGACGGATGGGCAACTCTGGCTGCTGTGGCCCACTGTGCCCACATCCTCATCTCCAGAATTTGTGAGCATTTCCCCTGTGCCAATGTGCCCTTTACAGATGTGATGAATTATAGATCTGGACATGGCAAGATGGTCCTGGACTATCTGAGAAGGCCTAAAAGGATCACAAGGATTCTCCTGGAAGGAAGCAGAGAGACACCCAATGCCAAGAGAGGAAAAGTGAAGATGAAAGCAGGGAGAGAGCTAAGGATGCTGCCTCCTGGCCAAGAAGCCGGAGAAGGCTCAGAGGCAAAGAAGGTGGATCTCCGAAGCAGCCAGGGTACAGGCTCGCTGAGGAGCTATGCAGATCCAGCACATCCACCTGCAAGAAACTCAAGGTGGGCCTTTGGGTGTGGACCTCGGTGACTTGTCACACTTCCTTGTCAGACTGTCGACAAGATGTGTACACTGAGAACCAGGTCAGAGAGAGTTTTAAGGATGCAGGGAGATACTCCAGGTGTGCTGTCCAACAAAGAGAAACAAACATTTTACAAAGGAGCTGTAGCATGCACCCCATTGAGTGTGGGAAGCAGAGAGGGAGTGAGGATGGAGAGAAAACAGAGCAAACGTTGCAGAATGTGCGCGATGGCTCCCTTGGGCTGGAAGGACTTTGGTGACTGCCGTCTTCCTCGTTGCCCTCTCTGAAGGCTGTTGGAAGAACGCAGAGCCATGTGGTGGCAGCTCCCCAGCAGCTGATGCTGAAGCGTCTTCAGAAAAGGGGCCTCCCAGCTGCTCCAGGGACTCTTGGGGCCCCACGTGGGATGGGAGGAGGGTGGCGCGACAATGTTGGGGGATGAGAGATAGCCAGTGGCAGACAGCAATCGGCATCCGGTTCTCTAATCCGCCTTGCCTACGTCATCAAATGTTCTCCTTTTGCAGAGGAAGGGGACACCGTGCTCCCCCTTCCCCTCCCCAGGAGCTTGGGTTCAGGCTCACCTCGGCCAGCCAGCTCTTCCCTACCCACTGTCTAGCACCATGCCGCTCTGGAGCCACTGCGGCTCCGGGATGACGCCCTTCCTAAGGCCTCCGGGCCTGGTCTGAGACTCCTCGCATTGCTGCTCCAGACTGGAAGGTGACTCTTCTCTCCAAAAATCCTGTCTCAACCTCTGTGCAGTCAAGTGAGAAAGAAGCCTGAGACCAGAAGGAGAAGCAGCAGCACAGGCAGATCACTGGGCGATGCTGCGCCCTCCTGGTGCCGCCATGTAGAATAAGCCCCGGGCCAGCCAGCTGGGGCTGCTGTCAGCACGGACCCCTCTGGACCAGGGCCTCGGCCCTGCTGGATAGGTGAGGAGCAGCTCCACTAGCCAGAGGCAGCAGGGTCAGCCCGAGGAGCAGCCGAGGGCTGGAGAGGTCTGCTCCAGGCTCTTCGGCACTGAGAAGGGCCTTCCGGCCATGCAGAGCAGAGACTGCATGCCCAGAGCAGTGGAACTGTCTTTTGGCACTAACAATTAATAACGTGGAAAGTTGAGAAAGAGCCAGGCTGTTAGCCTGCCCACCAGGCAGCTCGGCAGACAGTGAAGCGCTCTATTTTTATCAAGCAGTGCCACATCCCATTACGCTACTGGGAAGGAGATACGCGTTGTAACGTGGCGGCCGAGTTGAGTCAGGGTGCTCAGGCAGGAGAGGGCTGAGGCACAGGATGTGGGTGCGAATGAGTGAGTTCACAGGTGCGCCTATGAGCATCCCGGAGGCCGTTCAGGGAGCAGGAAGATGCCTCTGCCGAGGGTCCTGGCGCCTGCAGCCTGGTGGGTGGAGGGCCTGCAGCTGCTTCTCGTTGCTCCCAGCTGGGAGTATGGCTCCCAGGCCCCTGCGCGTTTGCTCTGAGCCCAGAAGAGCCCGGCTGAAGGCTTTCCCCCTGTCCCGAGCCTGCCCCTCCTGCTCCAGGCTCCTCTACATCCCCCGCAAGCTGAGGCCCAGCCATGACACCTGCTTTCTCCTCCCCCGCATCCAAGTTGGGAGCAAACCCTCTCCTTCCAGCCTCACCTTTCTCTTTCCACTGCCACCAAAACAAGCAGGAGCCACTGCCATCTCCCACCCCTCCTGTGCTTCCTCCCCTGCCCCCCAGCTCCTCCCAGGGACAGCTGTCACCTTCCATCCCTCGTCACCTGACACGCACAGCCCACACAGCAGCCACCTGGCTTCTCAGCTCCGACCCGATGCCCCACTTGGCTTAGCGTGGCAGGGGAGCTGCCACACCTGTGACCCCACAGAAACGTCAGGAAGGGGAGAGACTAACAGCTGTCCGCTTTCAGGGAGCAGAGGATGGAAGCTTAGGCAGTGGCCACTGAGGGTCAAAGGCTCCGCCCTGCAGGGGGGGGCAGCTGCAGCAGAGCTGAAGAAGGCACGGGGTTAGCATAAGGTCGCTGGTGAGAACCCCCAAGTCCCTTCCCTGTACCCGTTATCCCCCTTCCCACCTGCCTCCGGGGCCACACAGGGAAGCCACCCCGTCCGGCCTGGGGGATGCCGGGTACAGGGAAGGAAAGGCAGGTTCCCAGCGGAGAAAGGGCAGTGTGAGTGAATGTTACAGTTTATACACTGTGTCAACTTGAGAAGTCTAGAAGCTTAATTAAGTAACTCAGCAGCTCTACATGGTGGGGTATAGTTACCTGTTCATTGTGTCAATTTGAGAAGGGCAGAAGTTTAACTAAGAGACTCAGTAGGGAACCAGGGTTCTTTGTAAATATCCTCAGCCTGTGCAAAGGAAGGCAAGGAGATCTGTGAATACTACACCCACCCTGGGTGGGGAGGGGGTCCTATGTACAATATAAGGGAGGAGAAGAGGCTTGCTCTCCCCGCTTTTACTCTGGCTGCTTTTGCTTGGCTGCTGCCTTGCCACAGTGCCATGCCACCCTGCCTTGGAGCCAACTGATTATCAACTGAAACCTCCAAAAGCTGTAAGCTACATAAACCTTCCCTTTCCTAATTTTGGGTAGCATGTGTTTTGTCTCAGTAACAAGTGAAAAGTAACTAAGACAGCGAACCTCCACATCCTGCACTCTGGACGCCTCTGTCTCCCTCCTGACAGCCAAGAGAGGAAGTAAAACAAGGAGAAAAAACAATCTGCAAAGATTGGAACCACAAGAGCACACAAACAAGAACAGAATGCTAAGAAAAAAGAACAGGAAAAGTACTCAGATTTCTTTTTAAACTGCAACATCAAAATGAACAATTGCTCAATCTAGAGCTGAGGAAAGTGAACTGGAAAGACACAATGTGGAAAATAAAAGGAAAGCGATAAGATTAAAGGAGGATCCGGCCAGTGCTGAATCTGATTCAAAAGAAAGAAAAGAAAATGAAAGAGCAGGTGGGACCCAGATAACCTCCAGAGGGCGCCATTGTGCCGCACGTGGGGTGAATGGCGCCCTTCCTGGGGCCACGGGCCATGGAGGCCCTGGTACCAGGCTGAAAACCAGCAGATCGACACTGAAGACGTCTCCCCGGGGCCGCGCACGTGAGTGCCCAAACTGAAAGGCCCAGAATAGTCGGCAAACAGACTCACACCAGAACACAGCATTGCGACACCAAACATCAGAGACAAGGACCATCATAGCAGCCGGGATTCAGTCAGCATTTAATAAATTTCGGGCACCATTCCAAGAGCTTTGAGTGTAACTTCAGTGAGAAAAATGTATCACGTTAATACATATCTATATATTGGAAATTAAGAATGCTGTCAAAATTCTCAAAAGTAACTCACGTGTCGGAAGAAGAGGGGACAAGGCCTTCAAAGTTCTGGGAGAAAGATCGCCCAATCCTAGAGCCCAATGTCCAGTAACTCAAAGATGAGAGCAAAATCGAAACATTTTCAGATAAGCAAGAACTCCAGAAAATGTGCTTTGCATCTGCCCTTTCTTAGGCAGCCACTGGAAGTGCACTTGAACAAATTAAGGGACTGAGAAAAAGGAAAATATGTTTTCAGAGATAATTTTCAAAAAAATACAACTACAACTATATAGTTATAAAAATGGATGTGAGTTAAAAACCCTGCTTAAGTTGTCAATGAGACAGTGAAGTGGTGTCGCAGCCAGTTTCAAGAAGACTGTGGAACAGGCATTTATTGATCAGGAACTCTGAAATGGGGGGGAGGGGGTGCCTCCACAGAATGTAATCCACTGTGTACCAGAATTGTAAAACAGGCCCCTGGAGTCACAGTCCCACCACCACAGACCGGGGACAGCACATTGCCTTCCCCTGAAGCACTGGGCTTGCCCTACACATGCCCTCTAGTTAAAGGGAAACACGTTTCAGGAGATCTGCTGTTAAAAAGACAAAAACTTTACCCAAATTAAATTTAGCACAGTTTAATGCGATAAAGCATGATTTGTGAATCAGGCAGCCCGAAGAACCAGCTCGAGTTCAGAGAAACTCAGATCTGTAGTGCGGTCACACAGCATTTTATAGACCAAATAGGAAACTGAGGCACAGGAAACAGAAGCGAGGTACAGAGACAGCCTGACCGGTCACATCTCCGCCCTTGGGTGATCTGAACAAGGTGCAAGCAGTTGGCTGCCTGTGATTCAAAGATACTTAGCTATCGTTGTAGCAGAAAATGTGTCCCCAACCCACCCACCCTGCACACTGCAGTTTGTTAGTTGCCCAGGTAACAGTTCCTGTCCCAGTTCCCATTGCTCCTGTCCCTTAGAAACGGCTGGTCACTGTGACGCACACTGTATAAACCAGTCCCCAGTTGACAAGCCCTTCTGCCTCTGAACTTCCTGCTTGCTTATCCCATATAAGCCCCAGACCACCAGAGATCAGGGCCTGATATTCTGGGAATGATCCAGATCAGTGCCTGTGGATGTGATAAATCTGCCTCCAAATCCTGGGTGCCATTTTGGTGTTTCTGCTTGCTGTTACACTTGGCAGAGTCAGCTGCTTGTTACACAATCACACTCCTAGCCAGACTTCCAGGTAGTTTGAATACTAGGCCAGGTTGCAGTTCAGTACAGAAGGACCCAGGTACAGAGGCATCCTCAGGCCAAATTTAGTTTGACACTGGGAAGAGTATGCGAGGGTAGATTTACTCCCCTCTACTCTCCTGAACAGACTAAATAGCTAAACACATCTACTAAACAAAATATATTTTAAAATTTTTCTCTGAAGCACTTAAACAAGAAAATCAATACTTACCAGAAAAATAAAGGGAAGAGAGGTTCAGAGAGAGAAGGGAAAATGGAAGCTGATTTGCTCTGAGAGCTTTCCTGCCTCAGGGAGGATTGGGGGAGAGAAATCCGGCCAGGCCCTATTCGACTCAGACCCGAAAAAAAAACAAAGCCAAAAAAAAAGTGTGGAGATGATTTGTTTAGACTATAGATTACTTTTTTTTTTTTTAGCGGCACCAGGGATTGAACTCACAACTTCGCACCTGCCAGACACGCGCTTAAGCCACTGAACCAAACTCCCGGCCCTAGTTTTTTGAGGCAGAGTCACACTATGTAGCTCAGGCCAGCCTTGCGCTCATGTTGCAACCCAAACCGGCCTTGAACTCATGATGCTTCTCTTATCTCAGCCTCCTGAGTGCTGGGAGTAAAGGCATGCATCACCATACCCGGCTTAGATGATTTTTTAAAATAAACATTTTCCTCCTTTCATTCTTTCTGCTCCTCCAGTAAGCTCATCTCCTCACAGACCTTCATGAAAACCATCACAAGATCTTCTGGAACCTTCTCCCGCACATACCTTCTTACTCAGGCCTGTCCAAACATGGCTGCCGCCTGGTCCAGCTTTTAGAGCACAGGGCTGATCTCTTCAACTCTGGCTGAGCCTTGAATCCACATTCCTGGGCCCCGGGCCCCTAGAACTGGCTGCGGCCAATCTTTTATCCCTCTGTCTTTGCTTTCTACCCCCTGGAAGTCTCCAACTACATTCCCTAGGCCCAGATGGAATAGGAGGAAGTTGACTGCCAAACCCTCGGCAGTTTTGTACCTGTTCCCTCTGAGCGTGACAGACTACCACTCTATGGAAACAGCAACCTTGGGAAGCCACACAGACTGGAGGAAGGAAGTACCCTGGGTGGGATTCAAACGACACGCCAGAGAAGAAGTGATTTTTGAGCCTGGAAAAATTTGCCAGGCAAACTCAAGGGTAGGAGAGTGGTTGGCGGGTGAAAGCGTATCTTCCCTCGCCATGGTGGGGAGTAGGAATTACTGCTGCCCAGTGCTAGAGAGCGTCTTCTGCTTGGCTTCTGGTTCCCCCTTGGCCCTAACATACCACAGGGGAGACCAAGGAAGCTGACTCCACATTCCCCCAGGTGCCCTGGCCTCTCGGACCTGCAGGTGGCATGCTCGCCTCTGGACTGACCACCCTCTCTCCTCTTCAGAACTACTTAGGCCAAGCCTGCCCAGCCAGCCTTTCTACCAGGGACCTCGCTTAGGATGGGAGAGAACACTGCCCACCACCACCCCTGTTCCCAGCATTTCTCCCCTGCCCAGCTCCAGCCTTCAAGGGGCTGGGACCCACAAAGACAGGTGCACACAGAGGATGGCCACTGTCCTGGGGTGCGTGCCAGGCTCCAGGCCGGCTTCCACAGGGACGTTCTCACGCTCACTGCCTCCCTCACCCATGAGCTGTGAACCTGCAGCCTTCTCCACCTGACCTCTCCATCCCCCCAGGACCATGGCCCTGGCCGCACAGTGAGAGTAAACATCCCGTAAACACAGGCTGAGCCCCAAGGTTGGTCAGGTGCTGGGGATAAACCGCACGTGGCTCCGCCCTGCTGCAGCTCTTGGTGTTATAGTGCCTGCCAGAGCCGGCCACCCTACGTCTGCCCATCTAATACTCATCCCTCAACCCCAAGGTCACATCGTCTGTCTTTCGAACCCCACACTGGCCTGCTCACGGTCCACCCTGCCTCAAATTCATTTTCCACTCTCCTTCTGGTCCCATATTGTCCTGCTCTAATTTACTTTTACCTCTTCCCAAATAAAACTCTTCCATGGATTCCCATTGTATTTAGGGTAAAATGAACCCATATTGTTTGGCCACTCAAGTGGCTGCATAGCGCATGCGCAAACCCACCTGTTGAACACCTGGGTCCACGCACAGCACCTGGCAATTCCTCCAGTGCACCTGTGCCCACCCTCCCACACACACCTGTGCTCGTGCCGTGAACACCCCATGTCTGCTTACACGCTGCCTGTCTCAGACGAGCTTCGCCCTGTCTCCCGTAAGTCAGAAAGTCTTCTCTGCACCCTCCAGCTTCTCCAAACCAGGCTCGATGCCCTCCTCTGCCTTCCCCTAAGACCCCAGCCATGCCGCACTGTGAACAGTCCCCTGGGGCCTTGAGAACAGGGAGGACGCCTTCAGTTTTTGCAATATCAGAAGCAGATGTGTTAGGCATATATTCAGTAAACGAATGGATGAAACAGTCAAATGCTGTCTCTAGACTTCATCTTTGACTCATCTGCACTAATAACGCCTACTTAATTCTTCTCTTCTTACATGTAGCTGATACCCCCCACACACAGAGCAGGATGCTTGCTAACCATTGAGTGTTTTCTGTGTTTCCCCCAGTAGTAACATACTGAAGCCCTACCCTCCAACATGGCTGCGCTTGGAGATAGCAATTTTATGGCTCCCCGTGCTGGAAAACAGCTGTATACTTGGACAAGGTGTGTTGTCTGTGTTTCTTTTCATTGTTTTCAGATCCCTAAGGGGTGAGAAGTGACACTCCCTGCATGCATAGCCCTCTTAGGAGACTTACGTGAGAGCTGCCTCCTACTGGCCCAGAGAGGAATTAAGACTGAGTTGTCTTTCTTTCTTTCTTTTTTTTTTTTTTTTTTTTTGCGGCACCGGGGATTGAACTCACAGCGTTGCGCCTACCAGGGCAGGCGCTTAAGCCACTGAGCCAAACTCCCGGCCCTGGTTTTTTGAGGCAGGGTCGCACTATGTAGCTCAGGTCAGCCTTGCGCCGCGTTGTAGCCCAAGCCGGCCTCGAACTCACAACGCTCCACCTACTTCAGCCTCCCGAGTGCTGGGATTAAAGGCGTGCGCCACCACGCCCGGCTCTGAGTTGTCTTTCAACAGACACATGGATAAAGAAATATGGTGTCCATGCACAGTGGAATATTATTCAGCCATAAAGGAGGATTAAAACAGGCCATTGTAGGAAAATGGATGGAACTTGACACCCTAATGCTAAGTGAAATAATTCAGACACAGAACGTTACTTAGTGCATGGTTTCCCTTATATAAGACACCTGAACTACAAATAAATAAGGGAGAGATGGTAGGAAGCCATAAGACAGAGAAAAGGATTGGGGGAGGGCAGTAAGGATGTAAAATGATCAAGGTCTGTTATATGTATCCATTCACAACGAATACAGTTGTCAGAAACACATGCTAGCAAAAAATAAAGCAAAGCCATTAAGTTTATTTTAAAAGACTGAGGATTCAAGAAAGGAGAAAGATGCCTGACTCCCTCCTACCAACACGGACCCCAGCTGCGGCATCTGGTTAGATTGCTGGTGCTCGAGGGGTTGCGAAGTTCAGGGCTACAGCTTAGATTCCTCGATAAACGGCATCTGCGTATTGGGTGTGAGTTTCTTCCACATCCAGGAGACACTCGCTGAGAATCTGCAGGAAGACGTGCAGTCAGCCGCAGGGCTGAGGGACCACGCGCAGGGGTGCGGCTGGCCTGACTGCAGAAAGGCCCAGCAGAAGGTGAGAAGCGGGTAAGGAGTCCCCCCAAACCTGCAGGGGAATTTGCAACATTTCCTAATGGTACTGTAACCCAATCATTAAATAATCAATTAGGAGAGTGACTGGTGTGCTCAAGTTTCTCCTCAAGAAAGATGCCTTCGTCGCGAGCCATTCATAAAGCAAAAGAGGAAAGAAAACAAAGCATCTGGAGCAACTTTTCCAAGTCAATAATGTCATCGTTATCCTCATTGCACAGAAAGGAAACTGAGGCACAGGGAGATTGAGTTAGAGCCAAAAGTTCCCCAGCTTGAGCAAAGTGAAGCAGAAGCCCCGACGGGTCTGTGTGACTCCATCCTGGCTTTGTCACCCTCGCCCCACCATCTTGCCCCTCTCCTGCACCTCTTCCCTCAGGAGGGTGCTCAACGGTCTCCATCGCCCCTGGAGCCTAGGCTTCCAGCTCTGCGCTTCCCTGAGAGGCCCTGGGGCCTATTTCAGTCTCTCGGGCTTCAGCGCTCAGAGAGTGGAGGCTGTGGTGGCTCAGCAGGCATCTGGCAGCCTCCCTGGCTGCTCCTGTTGGAAGTTTCCGGAAAGGCGCGCTCCTCTAGCTGCCTTCTCGGCACTGGGCGTGGTCACCACCCCAGTGTCTGGCAGATGCAGGGGCCACTTGGGTCCAGGAGGGGATCAGAACACCTGAGCTCAGGGAGCTGGTGGAGACACCCCCACAGGGAGGGGAGGGGAGGTAGGAGGTCGCACCAGGGCCTCGGCCATGTAGGGGTGAGGGAAGAAGCATCACCCTGTTTCCCCACCTTGACACGGACGGCCCACCAGGGAGTGGGGTGGGCCCCCCAGATGGACGGCCGGCAGGTCCTGGGCCACCTTGAACAAGCCACGGTCTCACAGCCCATCACGGATCTTTCATGAGTCTTCTTTGGTCTAGATGTGGCACTTTGGATTCACCCCAAAAGGTGAATGAGTCAAAACAACACGTTAGTTAAATGAACCCTAAAACTCAAATTCTGCTCCTATTTTTGAAACTTTTTAAACTTAGAGGTAATGGTAGTTTTGATACAGTTGAAAAAAATTCAGCACTTGGGAGGCTGAGACAGGACTTTTCTCACTCACCTAGAGATTCATCCAAGTTATTCAACCTATCAGTCCTCCATTCCTTTTCTTTGGTAAATAATATTCTATGCTGGGAAACACTACAGCCTAACCACTCATCTGTTGAAGGGAATTTGAGTTGCTTCCAATTTCTACTATGAACAAAGCTTGTGCCCAGGTTTTGTGTAAACATAAATTTTCATTTCTGGGTTGTGTGGTTATGGCCTCTTGAGAAACTTTTTGTTTTCCGAAGCATCACACCGTGTCACATTCCCAGCAGCAGGGCAGCTGTGATCTGGTCCCTCACATTCTTGTTGGTGTTTGGGGGCCTCTCTCCAATTTCTCCACTCTGATAGTGGCCAGAGGCATCCCACCCTGGCTTTAATTTGTGCAGCTTTGACCCATTTCCTGTTTGCCCTCTGGATACTCGCCAGCGGTTACCCCACCTTAGCTCAAGGATTCCAGTCCTAACCTAACCCCGGACATCTGCCACCAAATACCTTGCTTTTATGGTGATTTTCCCATGACTCCCCCTGGTCAGTAGTCTTTGGAAACGAAAAGGCATCATTCTGTTCATAGCACTCTGCTTTCAGCCATGGAGTTTCCACCTGCAAAGTACAGGAACTCTCCATGGCTGAAAAGGAAATGAATGCAGGTAGCCGGCTATGCTCCGGGGCGGCCAGTGCCAGCCGGGTGTTCACACACTCACCTGCCATCCGCGTCCCTCTCTGCTGAGGGTCAGCCCCTGTCCTTGGCTGGCTGCCTTTCTAACTGTCTGTTACGGCTGATACATTGTGTCAACTTGAGAAGGTGAGAAGTTTAACTAAGAGACTCAGCAGGGAGCCAGGGTTTACTTTGTAAACATCCTCATCCTGTGCAAGAGGAGGGCAAGATTTTTCCAGTGCTAAGCCTGCCCTGGGCCAGAGGGGCAAGTGACTGAACCTGCATATACTATAAGGCAGGAAAAGAGGCTTGTTCTTCCCTCCTTTGCGCTCTGGCTGCTTTTGTTGGCTGCTGCCTTGAAGTGATACACCTGTGCCACGCCACCCTGCCTTGGAGTCAATGAATATGGACTGAAACCTCCAGAAACTAAAGCTAAATAAACATTTCCTTCCTTTATTTTGGGTGCTGGGTGTTTTGTCCTAGCAACAGAGAAAAGTAACCCAGACAACAGATTGTCAGCTTCCTCACTGCTGGGCGTGGAGCTTTCTTCGTGTCCTCTGGGTGCTGGGAACCGGAGCACAGTCGGAAGCCCAGGATGTGCTTACTTAACAAGCCTGCCGCTTTACATAAGGAGCTTGGCAACCGCACTTTCTAGATCAGGGAGACCAGAAAGAGAAAGAAGAAGGAATGAGGCGATTCCTCTGTGAGAGGAGTTGGAGAATGGTTTACGGTGTCTGAGGTCGTCAGGCTTCCAGCCTCGGAGAAGTCCCTTTAGGACCCTGCTGTCTGCGATGGGGCGGCCTGGACACCAACCTGTCTCCATCCACCAAGTGTAGAGTCTTTAACAGCAGGATGCGGGCAGGCATCCCCAACTCCGCCGGTCATCCAGGCCTGTCCCTGACCCTGACACTGTCCTCCATCGCTGTCCTTTGGGGGCCACGTGTCCCCAGCCCACGCACCCAGCCACGGATGACCTGCGGCCCCAGGGCTCGCTTCGCCCAGTGGAATCACAAACGCAGCTTGACGGCCACGGCCATATTCATCTGCAAACTTGCAAGAGGGAGACCGGGCACGTCAGAGCCGCGCCGCGGAGGCCAGCAGTGCTGGGCGGCCTGGACAGCAGCCGCACCTTCTGCTTCCCCCGCACTGCACACACGGGTCCCCTCCCACGCAGGAACCCTTCAGCAATGAGGACAGGACGGTCACAAGAAGCCCAGCATGTAAAATGCCTCAAGAGGTGATCTATAAGTGTGGGGCAAGGAACTATGTGTGCTGGTGTCACAGCGAGAAGACAAGCCTGACAGCCGGCTGTCCCCTGCAGGCCCTTTCCGGTCCACTTTCCACAGCCCAGCGTCACCCGCCACCTTGCATGCCTAGAAACTGTTTCTACTTCTCGGAGATGTCCAATACCTTAGTCCACAGAAAGGCAGGGCAGCGTGTATCAACTTATTCAAACAACACAAGTGTGACTCGGCCTACATCTTTAAGATCCAGTTGATCTCAGATGGGTCTCAAAACCCCACACAGAGCCAGGCATGATGGTGCATGCCTATAATCTCAGTAGTCGGGAGGCTGACGCAGGAGGATCACTGCACGTTCAAGGTCAGCCTGGGCTGCACAGTAAATTTGAGAACAGCCTGCACTACATAACAAGACCCTGTCTCAAACGAACAAACATACTCACACAAATCAGGAACTTCACTAGAAGTGCCTCCAGGGAGGCAACTCCTTCTTACCACGCCTTCAGCTGCTATTTCATAGGCTTGGTGGCGGCTGGCTCTCCTCAGCCTGCGAAGAAGCTCAGGTCTCCAAGTACACTGGAGCCATTTAATTCTGTTTGCAAGCAACAAAAATCTCGGCCAGAAGAGCTTCAATCACAAGGAAAATGATCATTTGCGTAGTTGGAAGCCCAAAGTGGGTGGGGCTTCAGGCCCAGCAGGATCCAGGCTCCGCTTGTACAGCAAAGACTCAGAGGCCCTCGGCGCTGAGCTCTGCCGTCTTGCATCCGTGTCCATCTCCTGCTTCTCCTCAGAAGCGCTGCTTTCATGACTGCAAAGTGACCGCCTTGGTCGCATCATCTTCTGTTCATAACCAGCAGGTGGAAGAGCGGACTCCGGGTGAGCCCATGAGTGACTATCTAAAACACAAGCCATGGACTGGATTTAGCCCAAGGGCATAGCTACCATTGCCTGCCCTAGGGCTTTCAGCACCGGAGCTCACCATGTTTATTCTTGAATTTCCTGTTCAGGCCAACACAGTACTTGGCATACAGTGAACAAGAGTTAGCCAAGATGGCTGGACAAGCGTCCGCCTCTGTGATTTTAGTGTCCTTCTTTTAAAATAAAAAAATATAAAGAGTATTCCTAAACAGGAGATTTTATGTCTTCCTCGTCCACACCAACAATAAGAGGCAGCTGCCCTGGGAATTTCTCTGTCTTGGCTTTTCCAGAAAAAGTCAGCCTTAACCACAGCAGTTGCTAAAATGTGCTGCCCTTCCTGGCTCACAGAGCATTAATAAATCTCAGTGCACACTGTCTTAGTCACTTCTCATCACGGGGACAGATGCCAGTTACCCACAGCATAAAGGAGGAAAGGCTTCTTTGTATGTTTTGCTCTGTTTTGTTTTGTTTTGTTTTGTTTTGTTTTGTTTTGTTTTGGTACCAGGAATCTAACTCTCACTTGCCAGGCAGGTGCTTGTGCCAGTGAGCTAAATCCCCGGCAAAGGAGAGGCTCCTTTTGACTCACGGTGTCAGAGATCTCAGTCCTTGGATGGTAGTGTCCAGGGAGAAACAGCACGACAAGAGGGCCTGGTGGAGGGGAGCTGCTCACAGCATGGCAACCAGGAAGCAGAGAGCAAAGGGAGGAAGAGAAACCCTTCCAGGCCACTCCCCCCTGACCCACTTCAAACCAGTCCCACTACCCAATAGCAAGTCAGCTATTGCAACCACCGATCCAATTACCTTCCAAACACAGGAGCTTGTGGGGGGGGAGCAATTTCAGATCCAAATCGTAAAGATCTCAACATTAAAACAGAAACATCAAATTTGCTGGAAGATAGAGTCGGTAAAACCCTTAAAGACACTGGTGTAGGCAAAGACTTTATGAATAAAAGCCAGATTGCACAGGAACTATCGCAAAGAATCAACAAATGGGACCTCATCCTACTGAAAACCTTTTGCCCAGCAAGTGAAACCACCAACAGAGTGAAGAGACAACCCACACTGTGGGAGAAAATGTTTGCCAGCTGTCCCTCAGATAAAAGATTACTATCGAGAACATATAAAGAACTCAAAAAAAATCAGTCCTCCCAGATTTAAAGACCCAGTCCAAAAATGGGCATCTGAGATGAGCACACATTTTTCAGATGAAGAAGTACAAACAGCAAATAAATGCGTGAAAAAACGTTCAACAGCACTGGTCATTCAAGAGATGCAAACTAAAACAACACTGAGATTCCACCTCACCCAGAAAGAATGGCTGGTATTAAGAAATCAACCAATAGCAACTGCTGGAGGGGCTGTGGGGAAAAAGGAACCCTTCTCCACTGTTGGTGGGAATGCAGGCTGGTGCAACCACTGTGGAAGTTGGAGTGGAGATTCTTCAAAAATCTAGGACGGGAGGTCCCATTTGACCCAGCTGTTCCCCTTCTGGGTATCTTTCCGAAAGAATTAAAAACATCATATCACAGTGATATATGTGCACCTATGTTTATAGCAGTGCAGTTCATAATAGCCAGATCTTGAAAACAACCTAAATGCCCATCAACTGAGGAGTGGACAAAAAAGATGTGGTATTTCTATATAATGGAATACTACTCAGCTATAAAGAACAATAAACTGGACACCTTTATACTTAAATGGATGCACCTTGAGAACATACTTATCAGGGAAATAAATATGTCAAACATGTGTAACATTTTATTGCTTCACTTGTGTGACAAACTGAAAGAAAAAGTATGTATATGTTTATGTATATAGAAAATAGTTAAGATATCTTAAAAAAAAAAAAAAAGCACAGTGGCCTCCTTTGTCATCCACATGGCCTGTCCAGAAGTAAATTCAATGCCTCCCTTCACTGAAAAAAAAAAAAAAAGAAGAATTCTGCTGAGATTTTGATAGTTATTGAGGTGACTCTATGGATAAGTTTAGGGAGAATAGATGTTTTGATATTTGTCCAATTCACATACATGGTCTCTCTCCACTTATTTAGGTTGTATTTGAGTACTTTTGATTAGTTTTTATAGTTTTTTAGAATACAGATAATGAATACATTTTGATAGACTTATACAGTAATGTTGCTTTAAGCTTTTTTGTGATGTTGTAACTTGTGCCTTTACAATTTTACTTTTGAATTGTTCATTGCTTGTATATAGGCCAACAATAGATTTCTGTACATGGCTTTGTGACCTTGTACCATGGACCTTGCTAAACCTGCTTGTCTGTTCTATTGATTTTTATGTAGATTCTTTGTAAATAATCTATAATCTACATTATTTTCTATGTAACCAGTCATGTTTTTCACAAATGCAAACAGGTTCATTTTTTCCTATCTTTATGTTTCTTTCTTTTTTCTTGCCATATTGCATTGGCTGGAGTTCCAAGTTCAGTGTTGAATAATAGAAATAATTTTTTATTCCTTTTTCTTTCTGCCCCCTCCCTCAGTCTCCTCTACCAGTTCCATTCAATGTATCTGTGTTTGTAAGAGTAAATCTGAAAAAAAAAGGATCCAAATCATAACAAATGCATGTGCTTGTGCATTGTGTGTGTGCATGCCTGTGTGTGTAAGTACAGTGATGCATTGCTTAACTGTGGGGATACATTCCAAAGAACGTGTTCTTGGGTGTCTGTGTGATGTGCAGACACCATAGAGTATCCTTACACAAACGTAGGTACCCAGTTGTGCTGTGCATATGTCAGGGCTGCCACACTACAAAGAGGCTCCCACATTGCAAAAGCTAGCTCCCCAGTCCTGCTGAAATCCCCCTTACAGGTCACCCCTCAGAGCCATTTCTGCTAACTCACTCTGGGTAGAGGTGGTCTGGGCTCTGAACAGTCTGCAATTCCACACTGGGCCTTCTGGTGACCTTTACTTCTGTCGACAGGGCCCTGTGCAAAAGGAAACAGCATCATTGTGGGAGCCTCGCTCCATGTTGATCTTCCTCAGTCAAGTGTGTCTTCGGGTTGGAAGTGGTGGTGAGTGCAGGGGAAAGAGAAGGGGTGGGCCTTGGACACCCTGCATTTCCACCACTGCGCCGAAACGGCAGGTCCTCCTGGTCTCCCCAGCACCATCGAGCCCCAACATCCTTCCTGTGACTCCTGCCACATGCCAGCTTTCCCAGGCTCCAAGGTGGCTTCTGAGCTCTGCCACTTACTAAATGTGGGATCCTGAACAAAGCATGTCGCCTTGTGGCGTCTCCACTGCACATGTAGTTTGGGGATGGTAGCTCCTTCCCATGAAGGTTGTGAGGATGGAAGCTGATGCCCATGACGTGCCATCTCAGAAATGGAAACCAGCTTGAATATTACTAATGCTACTTGTTATCATTAACAGTTATCTGAAGCGCTTCGTGCTCTTCACCCTCGTTCATGTGGTCTCATTGTCCTGGAGGCCCCTCCAGTTCATCCCCACCCCAAGGCCGCCTGCTCCCTCCAGAGGTCCAAATGCTTTTCCCTAACCTCCCTTCATCAAAGCCAACTCTTCCTGTAACCTGTGTGAGTCTTCAGACTCAGGCTGGGGTGGTGGCCTGGTTGTCCTTGAGAAGCCACGCAGTGGGTGGCAGAAAGCACTGGAGCTCTGGCGCCCAGCCTGTGCATTTACCAGGCTTCTCCAGAGAAACAGACCCAGCAGTCCAGGGAGCAGGAGATGCTGTCGGTACAGCTGAGTCAGAGCTTAAAGACCTGGCAGCTGGGGAAGGGTGAGGGCATCCTGTGAACCTGAAGACCCAAGAACCAGGAGCTCCAGTGTCCAAGCGCAGGAGAGGACAGATGCTGCAGCTCAAGAGGCGAGAGAGGGCATTTGCTGTTGGTTTGCCCTTTTCTTCTGTCTGGGCCCTGAATAGACTGGATGACATCCTCCACCCGTGCTGGGAAGGGCGGACCACCTTTATCAGTCCTGAAATCGTAGCAGACACCCAGAAAGGATGTCTGACCAGCAACTGGCCACCCCTTAGCCCAGGCAAGTTGACACATGCAATCAACTACAGCAGTTATGTCCCCGCTCTCCTCTGCTGCTGCTCGCTGGCTCCTCAGGACAGCCCCAGCGGCTGTGAGCCTCAGGCCTCAGCTGTGTGACGCAGGTGACACCTCAGCCCTCTAGGTCACCTTGTGGGGTCAGTGCAGTGATATGACAATGCATGGTACACTAAGGGCCCTAGAAATGGAGGCTCACATTCACTCCATGGTGTCCGCCGCAAAGCAGCCTGCTCCACTTGCAGTAGGAATTTGACTTTCACAAAAATAATGTGTTTCTCTTGGGCAATTCTGAGCAACCATTCCACTGCTCAGAAAATGAATTCCCATTTCTATCTTCCTCATGGCATCTACAATACCCTGTGCCTTCATGAGTCTTTTTCACTCTGTCCCTTCACAATTGTGCTGCTGTTCCTCCCCGCCCCCCTTCAGGACAGGGGTGACAGCAGGGATCAGGTCTGTCTGGATCACTTAGATGCCTGTGGGGTGCCAGTGTATTCAGAGTTCTTTTTTTTTTTTTTTTTCCAATTCTAAATCCCAAAAGGAAGACCTGCTTTCTAAATTACCATGACTATTTCAGAAAAAATATATGGACACTCAAGTCAGAGGAAACTACAAGCAAACTCTCTGCTCCCCTATCCTCTGTGGAGTCCAGGGGGAGAAACTGGTCCCAGCATCGTTGTGCCCTGTGGGCAGAACCCAGGGACACGGATCCTCTCTGGTCAGGAGGAGAATGATGTGTCTTTCCAGTGCTCATCACATTCGATGACCCGGAAGTGTTTACTTGACACCTACCATATGCCAGGCCCTGTCCTGCGGGCGGTGGGGACCGTGGTGGGGGATAAGTCAGCACAGGAGCACAGCGCAGGTTCCGGAGCTGCTCCGAGCCCCAGTGTGCCAGCCGGGCCTCCCGTCTGTGGGGTCGGCTCCTCTGAAGAGCGCCCTGAAGCGACGCTTTCTCAACTCGGAGGCTGTGCTCTGGCTTCAAACACCTCTCGCCCAAAACTCCAGGCGCTGCCTCATCATCAGGTGGCATCAGACCCTTCCACATGTCGGGCCAGCTGGCCTCCACCGCTGCAGCGGTCTCACCGGAAAGCGCGGCAGCCGCGGGGGCCCAGGCCAGCGGGATGGATTCCTGCTCGAGCCTTGACTTTTCCATCGGTGCAGACTGTGTTCTCAGCTGAGGACCGGGACCGTGGCAGCTTCGCTGTACCCCTAAAGATGCAGACGGCCGTGAGCCAAGCTCCGAAGCTCAGAGGCTCACGGGGGCGGGGGGCTGGGCTCGGTGAGTCACCCCACAGCTCCGTGTGGGGAGGCTGGGCACACGGCTCCGCAGAGTCCTGGAGTCAGGAGTTCCAGCTGCCGAAAAAAGCCTTTTGAAAGGCTTCAGAGATGCTCCCGGGAGACTTAGCTCCACAAGATGAATTTATATTTTACAAATAGCACAGTATCTCTTAAATCAGCATTTCTGTCCTCCAAGGAATCTCCCGGCTCTACAGGAAAAAAAAAAATTAAAGATTTCCCCAAAGCACATAGTTTATAAAAACACTTCAACAGCCCAAGAAATGAATAAAGCTTTAGAGAAAGGTTTCAAAAGCTGCTGCCACCATTGTGACCAGGTGACTCGGGGCAGCTGTGGCCTGCGGCCTCATCTGTTGGATGGGGACACGCAGTCTGTCTGTTCTCGGCTGCCGTGAGGGCTCACGGAGATGCCCGCGTGCAGTGACCAGCAGCTGTGGGCCGCCCCTGCCTCCTCAGGGGCCTGCTTTCTGCGTTTGGGGACGGCTCAGCAGCCTAATGCAGCCTGAGAATTGGGCTTTGGAAAGACTTCAGAGAGGCTCCCAGGAGACTACCCCGCCGCAAGCCAGGAAGCAGGGTTAGAAGGCCGTACAGGTCTTCTCTCCCTCCCGGCATCCCTGCGCTCACGGCCTCCGGTGGCTGACTCTGCCTGCTCTGGACCCTCAGTCCGGCTGGCCAGATGCTGCTCAGGAGGATGCCAGGCTGGACACACACACACACGTCCCCAGTGCTCTCCATCTGATCTTAGTCCAGCAAACCTGAAGTCCCCATCCTCCCTGAGCGCCCCACCCCACCCGGATCCCCTCTGCCACCAGCAAAGCCTGGATAACCGATGTCAGCGTGACTCCCTCACTTCTGTGCCCGCTCTTTCCTTTTACTGTAATTGGTGGACTCTGAAAGCTGGCCTGGCACCGGGCTCACCCTTCAATCGCCCTACAGTTCTTTGGCTCCTCTCTCTTTTGTGTTTAAATTCAAAGCCTTCCATGCTTGCCCGGGGACTTTTACCCTCCCAATGCCATTAGGAGATTAAACGTTACTGTGCTGCCTTCCCGCCACCTTCATCCCAAGCGGTGCTTGGCACTGTGCCGTCTGCTGTGTGGGCCACGTCCTCCGGGAAGGGAGTCGCCTGTATCTCTCCGCTTCTCTGTGTTCTGGAGCAAATCATGACCTACTTGGGCCTCGGTTTCCCCATCTCTAAGAAAGCTGTGAGACTAGATGTTTTCTAGGGACACCTCCAGCCCCACATCCTCTTGTGACCTCCAGTTTGTCAGTGAGAAGATTCAGGATCCTGCCTGAGGTATGGACTCGCCCACCTATGATAACCATGGTAACCAGGCATACATCAGTAATACAAGAGGCCACCTCGAGAGACCACACAGAGATAGAAGCCCACAGAGAGCAGGAGAGCTCCCAGGGCAGCCCTGGCTACTCGAGCTCAGCCATGTGGGACACTGCATGGTAGACCCTGTCATGAACTGTCCAGCTGGCTCCGAGCCACGCAGATCACAAAGTCGCTGTGTCACTGAGCTTGGGCGACGAGGCAGTACCCCACCCCAAAGCAGGTGACTGTGCTCCTCCAAGTCAGTCTGCTATTCTGCAGCTCCTCTCAAAGAGCTTTCATCAGTGTCCCTGTGGCCGCTGTGGTGCCAAAGCCACAGATGTGGTCAACCTTCATCTATTTGACCTTCAGCAGCATCTGATGTCTTTGAAATGCTTCCTGCATCAGGGGCCCACACAGTCCCGACTGTCCTCTCCATCACCAGCCACTCCTCTGTCTCTTTTGCTGGTCCCTTCCTCACCCTGCTGGCTGCTACACCTGAGTGCCCCAAGGACCCAGCTCAGCTCTCCTCTGCTGCGCCGGCTTCTTTGGGAATCTCATCAAGCTCCAGACCTCAAATGCTGTCACTGCATTTATGCCAGCCTGGGCGTCCTGCTGACTGCAGATCTGATGTCCACCGCTTGTACCATCTCTCCCGGGGTTATCCAGTGGGCGTCTCAGAATGACTGCACAGCGAAGTTTCTGATGGAAGCCTCTCACCTGACCTCTTCCCAGTCTGAGGGCCGGAGATCAACATCCCGGGGTCAGCCTGACTCCTCACCACTACATTCAAATCCACTGCTGAGTCTTGCAAGTGTAATCTCAGCACTCAGGAGGCTGAGGCAAGAGGATCACCATGAGTTTGAGGCCATCATGGGCTACATAGTAAGTTCAAGGCCAATTTGAACTACATAGCAAGACTCTGTCCCAAAACAACAACAACAACAACAAAAAAGGTTTTTGACAGATCCTGGTCATGCTTAGAATACAATGCAACCTCCTTCTCCTACATTTAAGGACACTTCTGATCTTTCTCTTTGAGCCCATTTCTTACTATTTTGTTTTTCTTTCCTGTTCTGATTGCTTGAGTCTTTCTATGTGTCCCCATGATATGTGCCACCTCCTTTCATTTACTCTAACTGTCATCTCTTGCCTGGAATGACTACACACACACACATACACACACTTCTTTCTTTTTTCCTCTTTCCCCACACATGCCTTTAATACCCAGCTCAACTATTCTTTTCCCTGGGGAACCAACCGTACCTACCTGAGGGTGGGTTAGTGTTCTCTTCTCTGTGCTACCAAGGTACCCCATGGTGACCTCCACAGCTATAGCCACCATCTGTTTCCCTGCTTCCCTTCAATTTCTGTCTGAGCATTAGGTGATGGAAGACACCAATGACAAAAGATAAGAGCCTGGTAATTTAATGAATGGTGGTGAATGGTGATGATATTCTACAAGATGACCCTGGATAAAAATGGACAGAAATTTTGAGTCAAACCTTATTGGTCCTTCACTTGGGGAAATTTGGATATGAGCTACTATTGTGGTTTAGATCTAAGCATTCCCCCTGTATCATTAGGACATGGACATCTTTGGGCAGGGGATATGCAGTCCTGCTGACCTGCCTCCTTGCCTGCCTGGGTCTGAGACACAGAGCCACTCTCTAAGTGAAAGGGCAGGGGCACCGTAAGTCCCAAACAGTGCATCATCTCTCCTCAGCTGTGGCTTTTCTGGGTCCAGCTTTGGGGGACATACTGTAGGCCTAGCCTTGCTGACAGCATCTGAAACTGAAGACCACAGACTGGGTAGCTTACAGAGAACCAGGATTTGTTTGGATCCTGGCTCTGGAGGTGGGAAGTCTGAGAAGCTGGCACCAGCATCTGCTCAGCCTTCCACAGGGCTTTCCTGCTGGGCTGTTCCAACGGGATGCTACTGCATGGCAAGACACAGCACGTGTGTCTGTGATGGGTCATTTTTATAACAGTGCAATTCCCTGATTACCCATTAATCCATTAATCTACAAGTGGATTCACCCATTCTGAGTGTGTGTGTGTGCACATGCGCATGTATGTATGTGTATAATACTGGAGACTGAACCCATAGACTTCTCACTGAACTACAGTCTCCAGCCTTTTTAGTTTTATTTTTTAATTTTGAGACAGGGTCTAACTAAGTGGCTAACTTGCCCAGGCTGGGCTTGACCTCGAGATCATAGGTGGACGCCAGATGAATCCATGCTGGAGAGCAGAGCCCTCACGAGCCCATCACCTCCCGAAGATCTCGCCACTCAAATACCATAAACATACGCCTCTCACGATTAAACTCCCGGCACGTAAATTCTGGGGAACAAACATTCAAACCACAGCAGTCTCTGAATCAAACACATTTCCCTTTCTCTTGTTGGGTGATGAGATGACTGTCTCGCTCCCTATCCTTCCCCCCATGGCCGATGTTGCAGCCCCCCTGCAGTGTGCAGAGTCTGTCATCTTGAATCCTTCAGCCATCTTGGATTCTTCTGGCATCTTCCAAGCCTCCAATTCCCCCCACATCCCAGGGGTCTGTTTTGAGGTTCTGCTCTGTCTTCTCACAGGCCCAGTAACTGGCTGCACATCATGAATTTTCCACAAGTGAATCCACTTCTGTTAACAGAACCACATTTTATTTTTTATTGATTGATTTTTATTTTACTTTAAAGGAAAGTAAGAAACCAAAGCAAAACAATTTCACAACCAGTCAATAAGACAGTAACAATCATCAGCACATTGCATATTATTATATTTACCGAAATTATCCAGGATAAAATATATAGACATGAAACATTATCCAAAAAATTATTAGCACAAATCTTTTGCCTCAATGAATCAAGAGAAACCAGCTATATGACTATCCCTTTTGTTATGATTGACCTATCATTTTCAAATAAACATTTTGCATTAAAAGTAAAATCTGAAGATGACCCTGAGAAAACTACTTTTCATTCAAAATTCTTTTTCTTTAACTGTTCTAACTAATTTTTTATATACGTAGATTTTGTTTCAGCTCATCACACAAGTGCAGCAATGTGATGGTTACATATGTGTGACTTACTTAGTTTACTGAGAAGTATATCATCCATTTAAGAGTGAAAATGTCTAGTTTATCATTCTTTATAGCTGAGTAGTGTTCCATTATAAAGAAGTACCACATCTTTTTTGTCCACTCCTCAGTTGAGGGGCATTTCGGTTGTTACCAAGATCTAGCTATTATGAACTGGGCAGCTATGAACATAGGTGTACATATATCACTGTAGTAGGATGCTTTTAATTCTTTCAGGAAGATACCCAAAAGGGGACTAGCTGGGTCAAATGGGACCTCCAATCCTAGCTTTTTGAGGAATCTCCACACTGACTTCCACAGTGGAAAACCACATTTTTAAGAAATACTCAAGATGACACATTCATTTTTCCATGAAGACAAATCCACGCCTACACTCTCATTTCCCTTCTGAGGTGTTTTTCCTAAATTTATAACCACTTTTGGGGGATGAAGGAACCGTTTTTTCATACTGGCATTCAATACTCTAAACATTTCCATTCCTGGTAATGTGTTAGTATGTTACATTGTCATATCTCAAAGAAAACAAAAAAATCATTTTCATTCCCTGGAGAAGCTGGATTTGGTGAGTCATTTGTCAGACCTACGATGTAATGAAGTTCAAAGAAGATATTTCTTTCCTACCCCTCTCTCACCTACTAAAACCCACCCACACCCCTGCCCCCCTCTCTGAGAGTGATAGGGATACCATCACTCATTGTCTGCAAGGCCGATGTCATATGTGGAGTCCAACCCTGGCTTCAATCCCTGTATCTCTGACCAGAGTGACCGTGCAGAAGAGAATCAGGGAGGCGATGTGGATGGAGGTTGGGTTTGGACACCTGTCTTGCCCCTGCATCTGCATGACAAATACATTTTTGAAGACTGGTGGCTGGGGCTTAACGAACCCTTTGTTTCTGCCACTACCAGAGGTTGTTTTATGAGAAAGAAAGAGAAACAAAGAAAAAACTAGAAAGCATTTATTTATGAAGTATATGCTAATGGACAGATATTTTCTCAGCATTGACTTAATAATCACAACAGTCCTGCAAGATTATTAGGAACTATCTCTATTTTATAAATAAGAGAGGCTGATATAGGCTAATGAATCTGCCTATAGTTGGAATCTTTTGCTGCATAACTAATTATTCTAAAACTTGGTGGTTTAAAATAATACATGTGCTATATCACAATTTGTGCAGGTCAGGAATTAGTGAGCAGCTAAGCTGGGGAGCTCTGGCTCAGGATTTCTCAAGAGGCTTCCTAAAATACACACCTTAGCAATGCCCAAAGTCACTGAAGGGAAGGGTTGGCCAGCATTGGACAACCCACTCTGTGGCAGACAGAATAACGGCGCCAGGGTAGATGTCCACACCCTGAGCCCCGAAACCTAACAGCACACAGGGTGCACGGTGAAAGGGAAGTCACGCTGCAGACGGACTAACATTGCCTACTTGATGGAGACCTGACCCTGGATGATCCAGGTGAAGCTAACGTGATGTGGGGAGGGGTCGCAATAATAGAAGATGAAAGCAGAAGAGGAAGGTGAGAGAAAGCGGTGACAGCAGAAGCAGTGTAAGAATGATGCAATGTTAGTGGTTCTGAAGATGCGCAGTATGCGGGGGGGGGGGCACAAACCAAGGAATGTGAGCAACTGGAAAGGGCCGAGAAACAGAATTTCCACTAGAGACTCGAAGGGAACACTGGCCTGTGGACACCTTGATTTTAGCCCAGCGAGCCCCTTGTTGTACTTCTAATCCATGGAACTATAAGATTAATCTGTGACCTTGGAGGCTGCTAAATGTATGCTAATTTGTTGCAGCATCGATAGACAAAATAACACAGCTTCCCAGATGGTCTACCCATGTGACAGTAGGTGGGACATATCAGCTCCTTACTGTGAGCGCATCCTCCATAGGCTCCTTGAGTGTGCTTATAACATGAATGTCATCTTCCTCCAGAACAAGTGATCCCAGAGAGAATTAAGAGAGAAAGTTGCCACCCCAAATATGCTTGTTATGGCTTAGATCTAGAATGTTCCCAAAAGTCTCACATGTTCGGAGGTGAGACTTTTGAAAGGTGATCGGATCATAGCGATGATCAATCTCATTGATGAGTTTCTAGCTAACTGTGCTGTGAAGAGGTTGGGACCAGTTGGAAGAGGTGTGATGATGAAACTTTGGAGGGTTTATCTCCCTCCCTAGCTCCTCCCTTTCCTCTCTCTCTCTCTGCTTCTTGGTTGCCATGAAGTGAGCAGCTTTCCTCCACCAGATCCTTCTGCCATGTTTTTCAGTCTTAGCGTCAGCTTAGCATGGACTGAATCCTCTGAAACTGTGAGTGAAATTAAACCTCTCCTTCTTTAAACTGTTGGTGTTGAGTATTTTGTCCTAGCAACAGGAAAGTGACTAATATAATGCCCTAACATTAAAAGTGTAACATTGGCATTTCCCCTCCATTCTTTTTGTAGGGTCCCCAGGCAGGGTCCACACTTAAGATGGGAGGAACTGAACCCTACCTTTTGGATGGAAGCATTTCAAAGCCACATGTGGATTTTTATCACACCCCAGGGTCACACTAGATAAACTAGTAGACTCAAAGTGAAGCAAAATGAAAACCTGAGGTTTCTGAACCAAAGTCCACAACAGTCTTTCCATTTCACAGAAGTGCAGAGTTGGTTCTACAGTCCAGGTACCAGTAGTACTGAATCTGGGTTCCCCAGGAATAGGAATGGGGATCTGAGGACTATTTTCAATATTATTAAACTGCAAAGGGACTATCACCCTTCCAACCAAGATGAGGCTTCACCAGCATCTGCATGAAATGACACTGACTCGATTTGCTTACACTGTGATCCCAAGAAGCTCTGCTTGGAAGTTATGGATGTCTTTAATAAAACATGGAAAAGTTAATGCTGTTAAATAAGCTCTATTTGACAGACAACATCTTTCAAAAATGTGTTCTCTAAGGGCATAAAACAAAAAAGCATACTGGCAGGGAAGAATCTAGGAACATCTGCTGTACAGCAATCGTCTCACTTTACAAATGGGGAAACGGAGTCTTCGAAAGGGCAGACCCTTACTCAAGTCACCCTGAAAGCTAAACAAAGCCTGGGTTGATCAGGATATCCTCATGCCCAAGACATGCTCACAGCCTCAAAGGAGAAACTGTCCTTAATGAGAGGAGGAAGAGCAGGAAATAAAGGATTTCCTTACTGTTCCTCCAGGCAGGCTTTAGCCATTTTTCAGGGGCAGCACTGGTGAGGAGAATCCATCAATGTGTTTCCCTGCGAGCTAATGAGAGGCCTGACTTGGAAGGGAGAGGCTGGGGGGAGGCGGAGTCTCTCCCTACTGCAGCGCGGGTGCCGGAAGAACATTCTGACAAGCAGCACACAGCTCTGGGCTGAGTGCCTTCTCTCTGTATCACAATCTCAGAAAGAGGAAAACTCAGATAAAGGGATGCTTTGGGATCCGAGAACAATTCCCAGGTCTCACTCCCACATCTGCCCAGTGTATTAGGACTCTCTAAGGAAAAGAACTGATATAAAATATAGGCATAATGACACAAAGGGATTTTCTAAGTAGGCTTCTGGGATCAAAGGCGGAAGGGCACAGGGCCATTTACATGCTGGAGAGTCAGTGTTGCCAGGGGTTGTGACCGGCTTGTTCTTGGCATCCCAAACAAAGAACCGAAGAGGACACAAAGAAGTAGAAGTGAAAGCGTAGGTTAGCACAGATACACTCCTCCCGGTGGCAGCAAGCCAGTGAGCAGAGCACGCAGCCCAAAGAACCAGGTGCCCGAGCCTGGACGCGGTCTGCACGGGGAGGAGGCAGCTCTCGGAGCTCACACAGCAACTCACTCCACTCAAGGGAAAGTCTCCTTCTTTCTGTTGGAGAGGGGAGTTTCTGTCCTTACTCAGATCTTTGAGGAACAGTCATGGTTTTCACCCTCAAATCCCACTTGAGGGTCAAAACTACAATATAAATGAGATTATAATTAATTATAATTGAGTTGGGATCATTTTTGGTTGTTTAAAACATTCCATAGCACACCCTGTGTCACCCTGTGCATGGCTGAGTCATTACAGGTGGATACTCTGTGGTTTCTACAGAGCTTATCTTTGCCCCACCAGACTCCTATAGCACAGGTGGCCTCTTTTCTTTACCAGAGTGGTCTAGCTGTAGCACCAGGAGCTCTTTGCAGTTTTTGGAGAGCCAGCTTCTTCCTTATTTCTCTGTTCCTCAGACCTCCACCTCCTCCTAGAAATTTCTCCTCCCTACCTTTTATCTGAGGAAGATCCAGGAGCAGTCAACCCCTGAAGGCCTAGAAGCTCATCACAGAATTTCCAGTGGACTCTGTTGGGAGGCTGAACAGTCTGTGATGGAAAGCTGAAAAAACTGGAGACCACTGTCCAAAGGTAATGGCAAAGACTGGAGCACTTACTTCTTTTCCTTTTTATTTCATCCAAGCTACAAGCCTATTTGTTGAGGTACCCGCATCTGGGGTGGTTCTTCCCCACTTGATTTGCTGACCTATATGTCAATCATTCACAGACACACCCAGAATTTGCTAATCTGCAAGGCAGTTCTCACTGAAGTCCAGTTGACAGATCACCATTACCAATCACACCCAATCAAGCTCAGAACTCCTTAGAACCCAAAGGAGAATCCCATCTTTTTAAAATGATGCAGCTGCTGTGCAGAACAGTATGGCAGATCCTCAGTAAATTAAAAATAGAGCTGCCATATGATCCCAGCAATTCCACTTCTGAATATATACCCAAAGGAATCGAAAGCAGAGACCTGAACAGTTATTTGTACACTGCATTCACAGCAGCATCATGCACAATAGCTAAGACACAGAAGCACCTGTAGCCCTGGAAGGGGGAATGGAAAACAAAATGTGGAGGGTTCCTACTACAGAAATTATTTCAACCTGAAGTTATAAAATTCTAGAGTGTTCTACAACACGAATATAATGTGAAGACAGAGAGGCGGTGATGACAGTATGGAAATTCTGAGAGCTGAGTGGAAAGGACTAGAAGGGCCAACAAGGAGGGATATGAAGGAGGGGAACTGTCCGGCCCCAGTGATACAGGGGACGTAAGTGTAGGGAAGGCAGAGTGAACACCTGGAACACAGGCTGCGGGCGGCACTGGGGCTACCTGGAGATTGGGTGGAAAAGGAAGCTCTAGAGAGACCAGCCAGGAGGACGTCGGGAAGACCAGGCTAAGACCAGACAGGCCATGGCCTGACCTGGGGGTCGGGGGAGGAGAGTGGAAGGCGAGATGGACTTGTTTTTCTACAGCATGTGGGGGAAACCCTGCCCACACACACACTCTGTGAGCTAGAACTCGCTCCTGCAACAGAAGTTGCTACGCGTTGACCAGGTGTGGTGGCACTTACCTGTAATCCCAGCACTCTGGAAGGCAGGAGGATCACAAGTTCAAGCCCAGTCTGGGCAATTTAGCAAGATCCTATCTCAAAATGAAAAATAAAGATGCCCTGAGTAAGTAGTTCAGTGGGAAGGCCATGGATTCTAGAATTCTCCCAGACTGTGAGCAAAAACTTTCTGGTGTTTATAAGACACCCAATCTATGCTATTTTGTTATAGGAGCCAGCACAGACTAACATACCACCCCTCCCGTTCACGCACATGTCCACAAGCCTCCTCAGCCTGTCAAACAGTGGCAGCAACTGCTGGAGGACTTGGATGTGGGCTGTTCCCCAAGAGCCCACGTGTTGCAGGCATTGTCCCCAGGGTGTTGGCACTAGGGGATGGTGTGGAAACTTTAGCAGGGAGTGAGAAGTCCTGGGGTCACTGCCCAGGTAAGGGACCAAGGCGGCCCTAGAGATAGTAGTCCTAGCATCTGAGCCAGGCCCGCCTAGTGCTCGGGTTCCTGGTTGGTAATGTGATCCCACACTTCTCCTTACACACCTGCCAATGCCATTGCTGTGATGTGATGCAGCGGGGTAGGGCTGTCCACACCCAAGCCTGCAATGCTGTTAGACATTCAGTCTCCAAACTGTGAGCTGAATAAACCTCTGTTCTTTATAAATCAGCCTGCGTCTGATATTTCATTATAGCCACACAAACCAGACTAACATGCTACTCCTCTGCCATTGTGCCAGGCATCTGAGACGGAGGAGCTCGCTGCCTCCTGCCACAGCCTCTGACACTGGAACCAGGGTGCTCGGATTGCAGAAGAGGAAGCTGCTCAGATAAATCCCCTTAAGTGCGCTGGTCGGAGGGCAAACCCCAACTCCCGAGGCCACATCCCTTCCATACACCTCCTTTTCTGCTCGGGGAACCTCCTCAAGAGGAAGACAGCCTGGTCCTCTTGCCCTTGAGGAACTGTCAGCATCATGTTAGGGAGGGTCTGCTTGCCTTCCAGAGGGTTCAGACAGTGGGGTGACATTCACTTCCTGTTGGACAGATGCTCAGAGTCTGTCTTCAAGACAGAGGCAGACAGCTCGCCCTGTGGCGTGAAGCTCTTGGGT
The DNA here is from genome assembly GCA_004363535.1 of Dasyprocta punctata. Taxonomy (NCBI): domain Eukaryota; kingdom Metazoa; phylum Chordata; class Mammalia; order Rodentia; family Dasyproctidae; genus Dasyprocta; species Dasyprocta punctata. Next base: position 62,361 of record RJWM01010104.1, read on the forward strand.
TCCACCCCAATGCAGCAGAACAGGGCTTGGGTTGCAGCAAAGAAAGTTCCAGGACCGGGACCGATGGGAAGGGGGTGAGCTACAAGAATGTGCCACCTTCCCCGGGGCTTGGTGAGGCCATGCATCACTGGTCCCCAACCCCAAAGCCCAGGGAGGACATGGAAATACTGAGCACCAGCAGTGACCAACCAGCGGGAAGCTGAGCTACTGCTGACTCCGCTGGTGACGTGGTTTATATTGACCTATGCCAGGGAGAGGATCGGTCACTTCCGGTAGAGGGGTGCTGAGATAGCACCCCAGTGACAGGGCCCAGCAGCGGCTGGCCCCGGCCTTCCATCCTAGGGCTCACTGTCTTCAGGAACAAACGGTCATTGTTTATATCATAACCATGCAAATGACAAGGGTAAAAATGGTGAGAAACAAGTCGGAGCCCCGCAGGATATTTTCCCTGTAACTGGGAAATGAAGCCAGGGAGCACTGAGCTACATCCCCAAGCCTTTTCATTTTTACTTTGAGACAAGCTCACACCAAGTTACTAAATGGCCTGGGCTGGTCTCAAATTTACAATCCTCCTGCTCAGCCTCCCAAATAGCCACCATGCCTGGCTCCCCAGAGGGATTTTGACAGGACATTAAAGAAATACACTGTATTCTCTGGGAGGCTGAGGCAGGAAGATCATAAGCCTGAGCCCATCCTGGATAACTTTGTGACTTAGTGACACCCTGTCTCAAAATTTAAAACTTTTTCAAAAAAAAAGACTAGGGATGTAGCTCAGTGAAAAGGCCCTGGATTCAATCACAAAATTACAGTTTTTCTTAAGAAAAAAATAAAAGGCACACTCTAGAAAGCCCCGCTCTGCACGTGCCCCACCCCGGGCCACTCTCTGGAAGACCTTGGGGCGTGGGGGTGGGGGAGTAGAACACCGCTACTGTCCAGACTTTCTGGAGGTTTTGTTTCTTTTTTGAGTTTTTCTTGGCAAAGTTCACTCTTCTTGTGACAGCCTGAGACTTAGATTAACGTGCTAATTACTCCCGGTAATTAAATTAACTTTAATTGCCAGAAAACAAAAGTTATCTCCCCCGAGGTCATCCTCCTTGTTGCTTTAGCGGCAGTCAGTGTCTAGTCAGAAAGCACGCACTGGAGGGGCTTGCTAGCAGCAAGCCGGTCCTCTTGCTGTATAAAAAACGATTGCCAAAAAAAGAAAATAAAGCGAAAATCACCAGTGCTTTGAAGAAGTTTACTGTGTGCCCAGCCGGCACGGCCTCGTGTGCTATAATCACTACCACTCATGAAACCGCCGCCAACCCTGCCAAGCGGATGACCCGAAGTTTCTCGTCGTCTCCACTGCGCTGAGAAAGAAACAGAGGCAGAGAGAAGCCCAGGAGCTGCCCCCATCACATGGCTCTGTGTAGCCAAGCAGGGACTTCCAGACAGGTCCTCAGCACCCAGTTCTGAACCATCGCGCCGTCTGCCCTGTGAAAAGCTCTACACTCCTCTCTATTCTTACTGTCTTATTTTACACCAAGTATCAGACAAGGTTTAGCAAAGCACTGCGGTGGACTGAATCTGGCCCTCTGCCTCCCTGAAGTTTTACTGGACACAATCACACACATGCACACCCACGGACGCAGTCACACACGTGCACACCCACGGACGCAGTCACACACGTGCACACCCACGGACGCAGTCACACACATGCACACCCGTGGATGCAGTCACACACGTGCACACCCGTGGATGCAGTCACACACGTGCACACTCACGGATGCAGTCACACACGTGCACACCCACGGACACAGTCACACACGTGCACACCCGTGGATGCAGTCACACACATGCACACTCACGGATGCAGTCACACACATGCACACCCACGGACGCAGTCACACACATGCACACCCACGGACGCAGTCACACACGTGCACACCTGTGGAGCCCACGCCTGCTTTCCTATTGCAACGCCTAAACTATTTACTACCTGGCCCTTTCAGAAGAAGTTCATCAGCCCTTCCTTAGTTTACTGGTTCTCGAGCTTGACTGCACACTGGAGTTGCCAGGAGAATTCAAAGACCTGCCTTTGCCTGGGTCCTGCTCTGCGCTAGGAGCCCTAACGACACCCCACGGTCTGGGCTGTTTCTGTTGCCTTCGACTGCAAACAACTTGATCCCCCTTGTAGTAGTTACAGAAGTTCAACTTGCACGTAAGGAACACTTCATAGAACGTGGAGTCCAACGCTGTCATCATGAGGGATCAGTTGGCCTTCAACGTCCTGGCAAATCTGACCCGAAGTCCAATTCCCCATCACGGCGAGGCACCAGCCTCTCCCACAGTTTCTGGCCAACTTCTCCCTCCTCATCCTCTCCCCACCCCACTGCTTCCTCACACAATGCCCAAATCCAATTTCCACAAAACTCCCACTGCCTTGAGCATTTCCAGAAGGTTCCGAGTTGTGATGTTGTTCATGGGGGGTGGGTATCAGAGGGGCACAAGAAAAAAGTATTGGCTGTCTTCTCACTAGCCTCACCCCTTTCATCTCTTCCTGTTCCTCCCACTCACTTCCTGTGC